>OY282644.1:46987171-47084877 GCA_958299015.1 Tetanocera ferruginea
TATTTTATATTTTATATTTTATATTTTATATTTTATATTTTATATTTTATATTTTATATTTTATATTTTATATTTTATATTTTATATTTTATATTTTATATTTTATATTTTATATTTTATATTTTATATTTATATTTTATATTTTATATTTTATATTTTATATTTTATATTTTATATTTTATATTTTATATTTTATATTTTATATTTTATATTTTATATTTTATATTTTATATTTTATATTTTATATTTTATATTTTTATATTTTATATTTTATATTTTATATTTATATTTTATATTTTATATTATATTTATATTTTATATTTTATATTTATATTTTATATTTTATATTTTATATTTTATATTTTATATTTTATATTTTATATTTTATATTTTATATTTTATATTTTATATTTTATATTTTATATTTTTATATTTTATATTTTATATTTTATATTTTATATTTTATATTTTATATTTTATATTTTATATTTTATATTTTATATTTTATATTTTATATTTTATATTTTATATTTTATATTTTATATTTTATATTTTATATTTTATATTTTATATTTTATATTTTATATTTTATATTTTATATTTTATATTTTATATTTTATATTTTATATTTTATATTTATATTTTATATTTTATATTTTATATTTATATTTTATATTTTATATTTTATATTTTATATTTTATATTTTATATTTTATATTTTATATTTTATATTTTATATTTTATATTTTATATTTTATATTTTATATTTTATATTTTATATTTTATATTTTATATTTTATATTTTATATTTTATATTTTATATTTTATATTTTATATTTTATATTTTATATTTTATATTTTATATTTATATTTTATATTTTATATTTTATATTTTATATTTTATATTTTATATTTTATATTTTATATTTTATATTTTATATTTTATATTTTATATTTTATATTTTATATTTTATATTTTATATTTTATATTTTATATTTTATATTTTATATTTTATATTTTATATTTTATATTTTATATTTATATTTTATATTTTATATTTATATTTTATATTTTATATTTTATATTTTATATTTATATTTTATATTTTATATTTTATATTTTATATTTTATATTTTATATTTTATATTTTATATTTTATATTTTATATTTTATATTTTATATTTTATATTTTATATTTTATATTTTATATTTTATATTTTATATTTTATATTTTATATTTTATATTTTATATTTTATATTTTATATTTTATATTTTATATTTTATATTTTATATTTTATATTTTATATTTTATATTTTATATTTTATATTTTATATTTTATATTTTATATTTTATATTTTATATTTTATATTTTATATTTTATATTTTATATTTTATATTTTATATTTTATATTTTTATATTTTATATTTTATATTTTATATTTTATATTTTATATTTTATATTTTATATTTTATATTTTATATTTTATATTTTATATTTTATATTTTATATTTTATATTTTATATTTTATATTTTATATTTTATATTTTATATTTTATATTTTATATTTTATATTTTATATTTATATTTTATATTTTATATTTTATATTTTATATTTTATATTTTATATTTTATATTTTATATTTTATATTTTATATTTTATATTTTATATTTTATATTTTATATTTTATATTTTATATTTTATATTTTATATTTTATATTTTATATTTTTATATTTTATATTTTATATTTTATATTTTATATTTTATATTTTATATTTTATATTTTATATTTTATATTTTATATTTTATATTTTATATTTATATTTTATATTTTATATTTTATATTTTATATTTTATATTTTATATTTTATATTTTATATTTTATATTTTATATTTTATATTTTATATTTTATATTTATATTTATATTTTATATTTTATATTTTATATTTTATATTTTATATTTTATATTTTATATTTTATATTTTATATTTTATATTTTATATTTTATATTTTATATTTTATATTTTATATTTTATATTTTATATTTTATATTTTATATTTTATATTTTATATTTTATATTTTATATTTTATATTTTATATTTTATATTTTATATTTTATATTTTATATTTTATATTTTATATTTTATATTTTATATTTTATATTTTATATTTTATATTTTATATTTTATATTTTATATTTTATATTTTATATTTTATATTTATATTTTATATTTTATATTTTATATTTTATATTTTATATTTTATATTTTATATTTTATATTTTATATTTTATATTTTATATTTTATATTTTATATTTTATATTTTATATTTTATATTTTATATTTTATATTTTATATTTTATATTTTATATTTTATATTTTATATTTTATATTTTATATTTTATATTTTATATTTTATATTTTATATTTTATATTTTATATTTATATTATTTTATATTTTATATTTTATATTTTATATTTTATATTTTATATTTTATATTTTATATTTTATATTTTATATTTTATATTTTATATTTTATATTTTATATTTTATATTTTATATTTTATATTTTATATTTTATATTTTATATTTTATATTTTATATTTTATATTTTATATTTTATATTTTATATTTTATATTTTATATTTTATATTTTATATTTTATATTTATATTTTATATTTTATATTTTATATTTTATATTTTATATTTTATATTTTATATTTTATATTTTATATTTTATATTTATATTTTATATTTTATATTTTATATTTTATATTTTATATTTTATATTTTTATATTTTATATTTTATATTTTATATTTTATATTTTATATTTTATATTTTATATTTTATATTTATATTTTATATTTTATATTTTATATTTTTATTATATTTTATATTTTATATTTTATATTTTATATTTTATATTTTATATTTTATATTTTATATTTTATATTTTATATTTTATATTTTATATTTTATATTTTATATTTTATATTTTATATTTTATATTTTATATTTTATATTTTATATTTTATATTTTATATTTTAATTTTATATTTTATATTTTATATTTTATATTTTATATTTTATATTTTATATTTTATATTTTATATTTTATATTTTATATTTTATATTTTATATTTTATATTTTATATTTTATATTTTATATTTTATATTTTATATTTTATATTTTATATTTTATATTTTATATTTTATATTTTATATTTTATATTTTATATTTTATATTTTATATTTTATATTTTATATTTTATATTTTATATTTTATATTTTATATTTTATATTTTATATTTTATATTTTATATTTTATATTTTATATTTTATATTTTATATTTTATATTTTATATTTTATATTTTATATTTTATATTTTATATTTTATATTTTATATTTTATATTTTATATTTTATATTTTATATTTTATATTTTATATTTTATATTTTATATTTTATATTTTATATTTTATATTTTATATTTTATATTTTATATTTTATATTTTATATTTTATATTTTATATTTTATATTTTATATTTTATATTTTATATTTTATATTTTATATTTTATATTTTATATTTTATATTTTATATTTTATATTTTATATTTTATATTTTATATTTTATATTTTATATTTTATATTTTATATTTTATATTTTATATTTTATATTTTATATTTTATATTTTATATTTTATATTTTATATTTTATATTTTATATTTTATATTTTATATTTTATATTTTATATTTTATATTTTATATTTTATATTTTATATTTTATATTTTATATTTTATATTTTATATTTTATATTTTATATTTTATATTTTATATTTTATATTTTATATTTTATATTTTATATTTATATTTTATATTTTATATTTTATATTTTATATTTTATATTTTATATTTTATATTTTATATTTTATATTTTATATTTTATATTTTATATTTTATATTTTATATTTTATATTTTATATTTTATATTTTATATTTTATATTTTATATTTTATATTTTATATTTTATATTTTATATTTTATATTTTATATTTTATATTTTATATTTTATATTTATATTTTTATATTTTATATTTTATATTTTATATTTTATATTTTATATTTTATATTTTATATTTATATTTTATATTTTATATTTTATATTTTATATTTTATATTTTATATTTTATATTTTATATTTTATATTTTATATTTTATATTTTATATTTTATATTTTATATTTTATATTTTATATTTTATATTTTATATTTTATATTTTATATTTTATATTTTATATTTTATATTTTATATTTTATATTTTATATTTTATATTTTATATTTTATATTTTATATTTTATATTTTATATTTTATATTTATATTTTATATTTTATATTTTATATTTTATATTTTATATTTTATATTTTATATTTTATATTTTATATTTTATATTTTATATTTTATATTTATATTTTATATTTTATATTTTATATTTTATATTTTATATTTTATATTTTATATTTTATATTTTATATTTTATATTTTATATTTTATATTTTATATTTTATATTTTATATTTTATATTTTATATTTTATATTTTATATTTTATATTTTATATTTTATATTTTATATTTTATATTTTATATTTTATATTTTATATTTTATATTTTATATTTTATATTTTATATTTTATATTTTATATTTATATTTTATATTTTATATTTTATATTTTATATTTTATATTTTATATTTTATATTTTATATTTTATATTTTATATTTTATATTTTATATTTTATATTTTATATTTTATATTTTATATTTTATATTTTATATTTTATATTTTATATTTTATATTTTATATTTTATATTTTATATTTTATATTTTATATTTTATATTTTATATTTTATATTTTATATTTTATATTTTATATTTTATATTTTATATTTTATATTTTATATTTTATATTTTATATTTTATATTTTATATTTTATATTTTATATTTTATATTTTATATTTTATATTTTATATTTTATATTTTATATTTTATATTTTATATTTTATATTTTATATTTTATATTTTATATTTTATATTTTATATTTTATATTTTATATTTTATATTTTATATTTTATTTTTATATTTTATATTTTATATTTTATATTTTATATTTTATATTTTATATATTATATTTTATATTTTATATTTTATATTTTATATTTTATATTTTATATTTTATATTTTATATTTTATATTTTATATTTTATATTTTATATTTTATATTTTATATTTTTTATTTTATAGTTTTATATTTATACTTTCATTTCAGTTAAATGTCAAAACAGACATAACGATTGTACACTTTCGTCGTGTTGCAACCGTCTTTTTGCGCCTTCTTAGATTAGAGCTTTTGTCTTCTAAAAAGAAGGTTGGATATCTTATTTCACTGCAACAGCCAGAAAATTACGGCTGTAATCGTGTCCACATACAGACAGACAGATTGACAAGCTTAATCAATCAAGGTTATGCTGATTAAGAATATATACACTTTTGTATACCTTCCACGCCACCTTATCGGCGTTACACACGTCGTGACAAAATTAATATGCCACTCACCTCCAATCGTACGTAGGTATAAAAATAAAAGCTTTAAAATAAATAAATGAATGTTGAAAATGAAATTTCATGAAAACGAACAGACTACAATGCTTAACGATGAAAAGACAAATTTATTTTATAATATGTATTACATATGTACTATGTATGTTTTCAATTCTATTTCACTTCTATTCAGTACTTACTTTTGAAAGAACATCACATTTTTGTGCAAACTGAATTTCATGAGAACTACGATTGTAAAGTTGAAACCGTGGCGATACTGTTACAATATTGGTACAAGAATATCTGCCACTGCCTCTTCGTATCTCTATTCCAATTGCATAATTTCCTCTTCCATTCTCTTCTTGTAGTTCACGATAAATTATTTCTTTATGCACACTGAAGCTCTTGCACCACTAAAACCAAAACGAAAAATATTTATTATACTTTTAAGACCAAAGAAAATCACATAAATATTAAGCCGGATCGATTTTGTATGGAGAAAAAAAAAGTCATCCGGACACCGACTCAAAAGATAGAGGGACTCTTAAAAACTATTTCTGCATCATTTTTTTTTGGATCGGAGAAATCCCCATGGAGCGGTTTCGGTTCTCTTAAACCCTTTTTTTGGCCAAAAAATCAAGTTTTTTTCCCAAAAATTTTTTTTTCTTCAGAATGCATACCCAAGATAAGCATAAAAGTAAAGAGTGTGATAGTACACAAATATTGGTTAAATAAAATTTTGAAATTTGTTGTCCTTACAAACTCTTTTGAGACCCCAAAAAGTCGATTTTTCATCATTTTCGAAAAGATGTTTCTTTTAAACAACTATAATCTAAATATAGATTATATCTAAATTTCGATCCGGCTTAATAAATATAGATTAATATTAGGCTTGCCACAGTTGGAGAAGCTCAAACCCGGAGATTTTTTTTATAAAGTCATAGTAATTTGATTAGCCCAAATAGGCTTACATTTCAAATTAAAAGTTAAGGAAAAGAAAAAAAAATTGTTTTGTAAAGCATATGATATCACTATTCACTATCATAAAAAACTCATTCAAGGAAAGCATTCCTCTCAATGACATGCATGTGTAGAAAGAATGCCTTCTGGGTAGAAGGGATGGAACTTACGACTTTCCTTTCCACCTTACCTTCTTTTGGGCGTAGTTTTTTGCTGGGATGATGATGGAATTAAGTTTTTCAGTCAATTGTTGTCATCAATTACTATGATGGTTTCAAAATTTTGCAGAATACAAATGAATAATGCCTTTTTCGCCTTTTTATATGTATAGTACTTGTATAGTAAGCCGGATCAAAATTTAGATGTCACCGAACACCGACTCAAAAGTTAGAGGGACTCTTAAAAACTATTTCTGCATCATTTTTTTTTTGGATCGGAGAAATCCCCTTGGAGCGGTTTTGGTTCTCCTGAACCCTTTTTTGCATTCTGAAGAAAAAAAAAGTTATAGGCAAAAAACTTGATTTTTTGGCCAAGAAAAGGGTTCAGGAGAACCAAAACCGCTCCATGGGGATTTCTCCGATCCAAAAAAAAATGATGCAGAAATAGTTTTTAAGAGTCCCTCTAACTTTTCAGTCGGTGTCCGGGTGACTTTTTGTTTCTCCATACAAAATCGATCCGGCTTATTGTATAGTTCATATGTATTTTATATATAATGCCAGTTTTTATGTTATAGATCTTAAACGCTAGTCAAACAGAAAAGCTTTTTAAATAAGCTCACTCACTCGTAATGCGGCCCATACACACTGCAACCAAAGCAAAGCTGGAAGTGTAACCTGGATGTTTTTTACGTTTACCATGATGAAGTCGCAGCGTGTGTGTGGAAGTTACGCAATTAATTGACGGTTGCAACTCAAATTGCAGTAAAATTAAAATCATTTAATATTTGGGGGCGGAGCTAAAGTTACAGCCATCTGGTTACAGCGTGTATGGCAACTGATAGCTAGTTACAAGAAAAGTTACAGCATGTGTGGCAAAGTTGGATGCTGCAACTATCGCAGTGTGTGTGGTTATGCTGCCTTGGGATTAAGACAGTATCCCAGTGATTTGGTAATTTTTCGAGCACCTAAAGTCCAAAAATTAATTTTTTTTGAAATAAATTCAACTTTCAATGCAATTTACTCGAAAAAACACAGAAGTTTATATTAGTTTTTATGACGTAGTTTTTTTCTTTGGAAAATTTCCTTTACTTCCGCCCAACATTGTATTTTACTCAGAGTAGCTTATTTTCGTAAAAAATCGATTTTTCGAATTTAGTGCACTTCAGCAAAATAGATTA
The DNA here is from genome assembly GCA_958299015.1 of Tetanocera ferruginea. Classification (NCBI taxonomy): domain Eukaryota; kingdom Metazoa; phylum Arthropoda; class Insecta; order Diptera; family Sciomyzidae; genus Tetanocera; species Tetanocera ferruginea. The sequence goes on from OY282644.1 coordinate 46,995,079, forward strand.
AACAAATCAGAATTTAGAGAAAAAATAGCGGTACTTTCCAAACAATTAAGTAATTTTGAGATAAAAACTTTGAATAATCCAAATGAAATAGATAAAATTAAATTTATAAAGTAAATGTGAGTATGTCACTGAATATTTTCTTGAAAGGCGTAAATAGGGAATATACAAATATTTTGTTGGCAAATCCACCAAAAACGTTTAATGAGGCCGTAGAAAAGTGTATGACCGTAGAAAGAAGTTTAGAAACAGACAGAAACACAATATTTCACATACGGAATAGAAATAATTTTGGTATCGAGAATAAAAAGTATCAAAAGAACAGAAACCAATTTAATGATAATAAGTAACACAATCATAATAATAAAAACAACAATTACAGGGGAACTCTTATGGCCATCAGAGCCACAATTTTTCAAAAAGAAATAATAATAACGGCAATAATGGCAATAAATAATGTGAGAATAATAATCAAAGAAATAACAACAGAAACAATAATAACACAAATCGGAATTCAAATCGAAATTTCTAATATACTAATAAGGATTTAAAATCCTTGGTAGATACTTGAGCTGATATCTCCATTTGTAAAGTAAATAATATAGATGAAGTGAATACAAAAAATATTTTAACACTTTAACACAGAAATTGAATGTATTGGCACAACTAATCTGAATTTTAGAAAAATGCATGTCAAAAATAGATTTTGAAACATATACAGTTAGTTTTAATATAAATGAAAAATAATTAATTATACCAATAAATATAATATAAATATTTTAATGCCAGCTCGGTCTAAGTCAACAGTATCCATAAACATTAAAGTTATGGATGATAGCAAAGTTTTGAGTGAAGAAATAGCTAAAGGAGTACTTTTAAGAAATCGCATAATACCCGCAAAAGGCGTGGCACATGTTAAAGTATCGAATACAACAGAGATAGGTGTACTGAAAATGTAAAAACTGAACTTTTAAAAAAGTACAATGTTTTGCAATACAAAGGAAACAAATCAGTCAACACGGACAGGCTCAACAAACTTTTAAGAGATTTGGACATTGGATGCAATGGACCAGAAGCAAGAAACTCAATAATAGAGATCGTCAAGGAGTACTAGGATATTTTTCATCTCCCTGGAGAATATTTAAGCGCTGTAGTGTATGTAGCATACAATGTATAAGCTAAACAAGACGACGTGGAATCTGCATGGCCAGCAACTTTCCGTCACTCGTTTGACTAACAGTGAGATACCTTGTGGAGTCTGTCTAGTCAGCATATTCCCACGTAGCTTGGATATATCAATATACGCTACACACTCAATACAGATTATACACACAACACATATAATACACTTAATGTAATAATTGTTTATGTATGTGTAGTTTAAGCAGCTCCAGCGGTTTAACCGCCGAGCATAAGTTGCAGTTTAATAAAGACACTAACAGAAAGAAGTATTGTTTTAATTAACATGTTAAGTGGATATATTACATGGCGATCCTGCCAGCGACCGTGACAGTATTTTTAAGCTGGTACAACTATAAAAGTGGTAAACGCGCAGTAGAAAAACTATGTAGAAAAACTAGTGGAAAACTCTAAATAATGTGCACCGCACTTTCAGCGTAAAATGTAAAAAAAAAAAAATTAAGTTTGCTTTGTGTTTTCGTGTGACTTTGATAAATTATATAAAATTTAAAAAAAAAAAGAAATGAATTAATAGTTTTGCAATTATAATATAATACCGCACTTTCAGCGTAAAATTTTTGCAATACTAATAACAAAATATACACCAATATGTAGGCAACAATGTCACATATATTAAACAAAACAAAAAAAAAAAACTTTATCTGGAAAGAATTGACAAAAGAAAATAACAATCTTTATATATGTGCAAAACTGTTTTATAAATATACATATACATCTTAAAGCCGCACACTTGAGATTAAATGCAAATTAAAAAGGAATGCATTTGCCTAAATGCCTATATTAAACATAAACACATATAAAAAAAAAAAATAATAATAACTCGCCAATTACTAAAAACAAAAAGAGAAGAAACCCTCTTGAAAGCGAAAAAAATCCACAAGCCGTATGATCGACGATCCGCTGACAAGCGAAGTACCGATCCAACGAGCCACATGCAAGACCATCCACAAGCCGTAAGATCGACGATCCGCTGACAAGCGAAGTACCGATCCAACAGAGTCACATGGAACACCAGCAAGACCCAACACCTCAACTCTAAGAACCTACTGACCAGCAAAATTAACGAGCAGCTTATCACATTAAGTATCAACGTCATCAACGTAATGTCTGCATTTAAGTATTCAATAATATTTTGTATTTTTAGGTATTTTTTATTAAATGGCTTAGTTTTATTATAAACCTTTGAATGTTCAAGATATAATTCAATACGCTAAAATTCTTTAAAATTCAAGTTAAATATTGCATGTTTAAAAATTGAATAGCACTTACTACGGTTAAGTAGTTTAGTTTAATTTTTCAATAACGACCAAATTAAAAATGGGTAAAACACAATCGTAAATAGATAGGCCCAATGCAAATATTATTAATGAAGTAGAAATCCCTGTAAAGTCGGATAACACTGAGGTAAACCTACTGATTATAGTAGCTATACTTCTTGTTTCACTGGCAATTAAAATGTATGGGATCCACAAAAAATCTTTAAAGAAAACCTATTTGGCAAGAGTCCAATCTATGGCGCAAATATAAGAAAAAATATATAATAAAACATTCTTCATTTTAGCATAATCAAAGCGACAATAAGTTTAATGCCTACTACGTATGAACCGTTGCATTTGCCTGAAAAAAATACACATTTGGCCGAGCAATACTCAACCAAAACCGCCATTAAGGCAATAATTAAAAATTCAACTAATGAAAAAGTTAAAGTAGTCGGGCCAATTCAACAATATGAATGAGGCCGTTTCCAAGTTCATAAACAGTTGCACTGAAGCAGCTGGAAATGACCATTCAGTGTTATTTTATAAAAGAAACCGGAATAACTTCCAAAGATATGGGAATAATTTCCGTGTACGCGGTCGTGGCCGTGGTCAATCTCGTGGACCAAGTCATAATTTCTATAATGGAAATTATAGCAGTAATAGCGCTCGTGGCTTTAATACCGGTCGTGGCTATAATAATAGCTATCGTACATATAGAGGTAATAATAACAATAACAGAAATATTAGGGTGACTACAGAAAATAATGTGGGAAACCCGAACACCTCAGATACTCACTAAGAAATCCAAATAATACAAATAAAGTCTATTACCTAAATCTAAATCTAACTAGCTATATTTCTTCAAGAACGAATCTGAATGATAACATTACATCCTTCCTCATTGACACAGGAGCGGATATATCTATCATTAAAAATAGTCAGGTTACATCAGTAGACATAGAACCTAATGTAATAACAAGCTTACACGGCATTGGTAAGGATATAACAAATACAATAGGAAAACTTAAAGCAGATCTTAAGATTGAGAACCTCCTAATAAAGCATAATTTTCATGTAGTGGATGACCATTTCCCTATACCAGCTGACGGAATACTGGGACTCGACTTTGTCAAGAAATATAATTGTATACTTGACTATAAAAAAGATCGAGACTGGTTGATACTAAGACCAGACGATTTCCCAGAGGATATTGCAATACCAATGAGAAATTATCCATATATCAATTCAATATCTATCCCATCCAGATCAGAGATGGTAAGACTAATTAATATTCATTCAAACGAAAAAGAGTTCCTCATCCCTCACCAAGAGCTTCAAAGCGGTGTTTTTATCGCTTACACAATTGCAGCAAGCGAACAAACATTTATTAGAATATTGAACAACACAAATGAAAATGTAGTTATACCAAACAGTCAAATAAAAACAGACAGTCTACAAAACTATAATATTATGTCATTCAATGATAAACAAACTAATCATATAAAGATACAGAAACTATCCAAAAACTTTCCACAGTTTATAAAGTCAAAGTTAATAGATCTTTGTAGTAAATACATTGACGTATTTGCATTGGAAAATGAAAAAAATTTCAGTAAACAGTTTTTATAAACAAAAATTTCGATTAAAAGATAATGAACCAACGTATATAAAGAACTATAGGATACCTCATGCGCATAAAGAAGAAATTAAAAAACACGTACAAAAGTTAATAGATGATGATATAATAGAACCATCAGCATCGGAGTTCAACAGCCCGATACTGTTGGTACCGAAAAAAATCGCTTCCAGGTAATAGCAGTAAAAGATGGAGACTAGTAGTGGATTATGGAGGAATTAATAAAAAATTAATTGCGGATAAATTTGTCTAATTTTGCGCAGTATTCGCGCATCTTAACGGGACTATGCAAAAAAAGTACAATATACAAATGGACTCAGGAATGTGAAAAATCATTTCAATATCTGAAAAATGCACTTATCAGTCCAAATATACTACAGCATCCTGACTTTAAGAAGCAATTCTGCATCACCACAGATGCAAGCAAATATGCATGCGGAGCCGTACTAAGTCAGAGCTTTCACGAAAGGTGAAAGTAATAAATCTACGATCGAGCAAGAATTAGCCGCAATAAACTGGGCCATCACGTACTTTAAGCCTTACGTTTACGGAAAAAAGTTCTTAGTAAAAAGTGATCATAGACCACTATCATATCTATTTGCAATGAAAAATCCTTCTTCAAAACTCACGCGCATGAGGTTAGATTTAGAAGAGTACGACTTTATTATCGAGTATCTGAGGGGAAAAGAAAATTATGCAGCAGACGTCTTGTCGCGCATAGATTTTACGGAAATTAAGAAAATTCATGAAACTAAACTTAATATTTTAAAGGTATCAACAAGATCACAAAATAAAAAACAAACAGTAGTAGAACCGGAAATAACCAATAGGTTAGAAAAAAAGGCGTCAGAAAAAGGTAAGGTATATGAAGCATTTAACAACAGTGAGAATAGAAAAATAGCCCGCCTGACATTAAAAAATAATAATTTAAATATTAAAAGAGGAAAAAGAATTTTGGGCTCAATTAAAATTGATATTATCAATCGGAAAATTAATTTAGATCAACTATTCCGACAGCTTGAAAGACTAGCTGGTAATATTTATATAAAAAAGTTGCAACTGTCGCTAGATGACAAAATATTTCAAAAAGTAAGTACAGAAGAATTTAAAGAAAATGGGATCGCTACCCTAAAAAACCTCACAATAATGCTAATACCAAAGGTAACTAAAGTAAATGATGATGAAAAACAAAAAGAGATATTTTTGTTTACAAAGATAAAAACAAAAGAAATCTTTGAACAATTTATTCTTACCTATGGTCCAATGAAAAAAATCATAACAGACATGGGTACAGAATACAAAAATAAAATTCTAAATGAATTATGTTCCTTATTAAAAATAGAATCACCATACCACCACCAATCACTAGGTATGGTGGAAAGAACCCATAGAACATTCAATGAATACGTGCGAGCGTACATCTCAACTGATAAAACAGATTGGGACGTATGGTTAGCATATTTTACGTATTGCTATAATACGACACCTTCGACGGTACATGGATACTGCCCTTTTGAACTAGTTTTTGGAAAAACTCCAAATACATTCTTCGATATTACAAAAAATAATATCATAGATCCAATATACAATATTGAAGCATACGATAAGGAAGTAAGATTCAGAATTCAGACAGCAAGTAAAAGGGCTAAGGATATGGTTGAATTAGCCAAAATAAAACAAAAAAGTTTATACGACCAATCCGTAAACAGTTTAGAACTAGATGTAGGAGACTTAGTGTATGTTAGAAATGAAGCGGGTCATAAATTAGAAAATAAATATAAGGGACCATTTAAAGTAGTTTCATTAGATAATAGGAACAACTGCACCATATTAGACGAGAAAAACAGGACAATAACTGTGCACAAGGACAGACTGAAACATGCAAAATAAAAGCAATAGCTATTTAAAACAAAAAAATTAACAATAATTAGATTTTAAAAATAAACAAGAAAAATTATGTATTAATAGTTTTATATATATTTTATTCTTATAAGTTACTTATAAATCAAATGCTAATATTATAAAAAAAAAGAAAAACAAATTATTTTAACACAATATAGGTTTTATATATATTCTACAACTTCAGAAGAATGACTTCTTACTAAGATCATTCTAAATAAAATGGGAGGTGTAGTGTATATAGCATACAATGTATAAGCTAAACAAGACGACGTGGAATCTGCATGGCCAGCAACTTTCCGTCACTCGTTTGACTAACAGTGACATAGTCTGTCTAGTCAGCATATTCCCACGTAGCTTGGATATATGAATATACGCTGCACCAGTGCTGCCGTTTTACAATTTTGAATAGTAGTAAATTTCCAGTTTTTGGGGAGTATTTTGCAAGTTTTAGGAGTACTTTAGTTCTTGGAAATAATGACAAAAAATAACTTTACCAAAACAAACATATAATGATATAAAATGTTATTATTTTTCCTTTTTATTAATTTACCTTGTTTTTTCATTTCATTAACAAAGTTTTTTCATTAAAATGGCTATAAATTTTGACATGATGGCAATATCACATAGCTTCATAGTTGTAGCCAATGAAGCACACCTTTTTATTGGTTTATCCAAGTTATAATTTTTCCCAATCGGTTCAAAACTACACTCCAAAAATGAAACCCGTGCCAACCTTGAAGGGCTTATTGCATAAACATGATAAGCCAAAAATAAAAATTTTTAAATAATCGCCTTTGAATCATTTTAAAAATACATAATATAGACGTTGCATGTTGTTGTACTTTTAATACTTGTATATGTTGTTATCCAACATGTAGAAAAGCTAATGAATAATAGTGGAATGCACAAAATTTACTGTTTGACGATTCCTTGGTATAAGAATTCCTTTGTTTTGGTATAAGAAAATTTTTGTAATTAATCGTTTATCATCTTTTGTTTTTGCAGTACTAAACTGCAGAAACTGAAATTTCGTCAAATTTTTAAAGCAATGAGTATAAATTCCATAAATGGAAAGATATCGCCGAATGGTTTTAGATTCACATAAGTTATGTTCTTAACTAGAAGTCTGCTAACTTATTTTCCAAATTCGCGAATTTTTTCCATTTGGCCGCCTCGTTACACTAAAATTATTTTTTGCATTAATGGTGAGTTAACATTAGGCCGTTTTGAGCTATTAATAAATAGTAGTACTTTTTGTATTTGGGGAGTATAGTAGTACTCAAGAGCCAATAGGAGTATAATACTCCGATAGTAGTACTTTCGGCAGCGCTGCGCTGCACACTCAATACAGATTATACACACAACACATAAAATACACTTAATGTAATAATTGTTTATGTATGTGTAGTTTAAGCCCAGCGGGAAAAAGAGCGCTTCAGTAGACATCATGCAGCGCTGCTGTGGAAGCAGCAAGTGCTTGCCTCCTCCTTGCTAAACGTGCTTCTTTTAACACTGCCATGTCCTAGGAAGGAAGCAGTTCGAAGTTGATATCGAAAAAGAGAGGGAGAGAGAGAGTTGACAAAATTATAGTGAGAGGTGGAGTGAGGAGGGGAAGCAACCATTCTGTAAAGGAATGCATGTTAGCTGTGCATAAGGGGCAAGAGACAGCAATTTGAGTGTAATTCAACTGATGAATCCAAATATTTTTTGTGTCTAGTACAGTTGCGTGCTTACTCGTTTTTTTTGTTAAACTATTAACGCTTAGCGTGCCATATGATAATGCAACTTTTTTCTGTATTTCTTTTGAATTGTATAAACAAAAGAAGAACTAAGTGCGTTATCATATGGTTACGCTCAGGGAACTGAATCGCAACTGAACAACAAGTAGGCATGCACCAAAGAACAAAAAGCTAAAAACTTTGTCTCTATGCTTGCTTGCTTCGAGAGAAACACAAAGAAAAATAAATATTCGAAGAGTGTGCTTCTTTCCTGCTGGATAAGCAACAGTGATGGAGCGCTTCGATCGTGATTCCTGATGAGCTGCTGCCATTTCGGACCGCTGGGAGTAGCTCCAGCGGTTTAACCGCCGAGCATAAGTTTCAGTTTAATAAAGACACTAACAGAAAGAAGTATTGTTTTAATTAACATGTTAAGTGGATATATTACAGCGCAAACAATTTTTATACACAACAAATACAAACAACAGATTTAAATCCAGTTTACATAAAAAAACTACAGACTGCCACAAACACAAATGACAGAAATAAACGAACAGTAGACCGGATCGAAATTTAGATTCCGCCGGTCAGGGTCTCAAAAGTTAGAGGAACTCATTAAAATGATTTCTGCATACTTTTTTTTTCAAATCAGAGAAAAACCGCCGAAGCAATTTTGATTCTCCTGAAGGTCCTTTTTAGAAAAAAAACATGTTTTTTGCTTGTAACTTTTTATTTTTCACAGAACGCATACCCACATCTTCTTAAATGTTAAATTTCTTACTCATACTAACATTTTGACATACAAAAATTGTTAAAATTTTGTTTCATTATAACTCTTATTGACCACCAAAAATTGAATTTTTTGCTATTTTTAAAAAGGCATTTTTTTAAAACCGCTGTAATAGACACATTTTTTTCTAGATTTACGTGAAAGTGTTTTTGTTGCAAAGGTATTAAGTTCTTCTTTCCTTCAGTGTATCGCTTTAATCACACGCTTTTAATATAATTTAAATTTTCGACTGCTTTTCGTTAAACCGCTATTCTGCATTTTTCTACTGCGTATTTGTGTTACCTCCGTCCGCTGTTCGATAAACTACCAATCGTTGATAGTCAAAGACAAATAACACTGCTTTACAAATAACGAAAAGTTGTTTGTACTTTGAATGCCACTATCTTTTTCTCATGTAAAATCGGTCGCTAATTCCGAAAAAAAAATTTTTTTTTTCTGTCACTCCGTTTTCGAGATATTGCCCACTGTAGGGTTTTCAACGAAAAAAAAAAGTTGGTTCCTGCGCATATCTCCAGAACCAACAACAGTTATCAAACAATTGATATATCAAATAAAAGCTAATCTTCTTGCTCTTACAAAAAATGCAAAATTCATTTTTTGGTCGAGCTGTTAGTTTAGGCGGAATTAATTCAAATATCGGGGATTTTTTTTATTTTTCAGAAAAATTTCCAAAAAAAGACAAAATAGTTGCAAATTTCGTTAAGAAATCAAAATATTTTGTTACTTTCGATTGTTTTTACAAAGAGCCTTTATTTTTCCAAAAAAAAAAAAAGCTATTGTTGAAGAAAATCTATTGAGAAATGAAAAAGTTGTGTTCAATGGAACGAAAGAACCCAAATTGTGTGATTATCCGCAATAATAAACTAAAGCGGTCTTCTGCAATTAAGTAAAAGTAAACTTACCACATAATTAAATAACAATAAATATAAAAAAAAGAAAACAAGCAAATAATAATAGTTAATAATGGAAAATTCATGTGGAAATCCCTCCTGCACATCAAACGGCAGTAATCCCACCTTATTGTGCAAAGGAATCTGCGGAAAGGTGTACCTGCAAGAATTCTTGGTCAATTTTAAATTCTACTGCGACGAGTGCAAAGATATATCATTGTCACATGTGATGCTAGCAATACAATGCACTAACGATTCTCATAACGCCATTCTCGCTGACAATAAACTTTTTCAAAAAGGTATCAAAACAGCTCACGAAGTTCGATGACGTCATCAAAACTGCAGACGACAACATCTGTGCCATTGAAAACTTAAAAACTGATTGTAAGCTTCAATTTGATACCTTGTCTAAACAAATAAAATTGAGTTTAAAAGTAGTGTTGTGACTCATTCGTCACAAGTGAAGTTGAGTTGTTTTTATATTAAAAATTATAAACACTGACCTACCTCAATAATAATGAACCGATCAGCGTTTTGCAATGCTTACCAATTGAAGTTTACGGTCAAGCACCGAACAATTAAAAAGTGCAACGGTCAGCTTAAAATTACAAGTAAGCACTGGTCAGCTACTTGAGCTGAGCTTCTGTTACCATAGCTTATAAATTATATTGCGGAAGTAAACAAAGAATGTATATTTGTAATATGTTTAGCCTAGTTTTCACTATGTCAATTTCAATGGTCAGTTGTTGTCAGTCACATGAAAAATGCCAACACGTTGTCATTTTTTTTCTGTTTGACAATGGCGAAAAATAGGAAAAACTGATCTCTTTACATTTTTTTAGCAAAAATTGCAAAAAAAAAAATTATTTATGTGATTTTTTTTTTAAACTTTTAAATTTCATGTCAAACAAAAAATGACTAAGTGAAAACCAAGCATTTGTTTGTATATTTAAAATACGAAGCATGTATATTTGTATGTTGTTTAGCAAAAATGTCTAGGTTAATGTCTAGGTTAATTGTATATATGCAACTATTATGTAATTGTCATCAAGTTTCATTACAGAAGTTAAGATAATGATCTTGAGACCAAGTAGATTTTAAGATTCAAATCTGTGATATAAATAAGAGTAAAATTAATAAAAAGACGAAAGTTAATTAAACAATACAGAAGTGCAGTTTAATTTTAAACTTTCAGGTTCCACCGATAAAGGAAAGGATTATTTGGTGAGTATAAATATAAAGATGTAACAGTTAATATTCAACGTTACACAACAGAGTTGTGTGGGTTCAACGGAGAACCCCACGCAACATTATTGCGCAGCCGGTAGTCCTTTTTAAAAAAGGGTAGTCCCTTTTAAAAAAGGATAGTGATTCGAACTCAGTTACCCTTGTTAAAATAAATAAATAATAACTTCTCAAAGATTCTGCGACTCCGTAGCCAATTCGTTGTAGTTGACCGGACCCTCCAGAATATAATTAAAAAGGTGTAAAACCAGTTCAACAAAAATTTGTAGATTATATTACAGAATTAGATTCCCAGAGAAACTATGGTATCGGGAGAAAATTGTTGTAGAACACAGAAAAATTTTAAAGACAACGAAAAGATAATGAAATCATAATAAAAAAAAAATTCAGAATGAACATATGCGAGATAGCGAAAATAGTATCGGAGCTTGTGCCTCTATTTTCAGGAGAATCGAATTTAGAAAAATTTATTCAATGTGTGAAACTAAGACTTTATGGAGATGTTTTCAAGTTAGTAAAACCAAGACAATTTAATAATCTGGATGAATAATTTATACTTATAAAAAAAACGTATTTGGAACGAAAAGAATTATATGTAGTATGGCAGGAAATACAGAAGACATTGCCACAACCTGGTGAAGAAATAAGACAATATGCAAGACGGTTAATTGCTCTAAAACAACAGCAGAAGATATAATTAATTACGAATACAAAGACGGTGTGTCAGCACTTTTAAGTGAATTAAATAAAACTGTAATTACAACTTTCAGGGTTGGTCTGCAGTAGAGATGAGCGATCCGGTGATTTTTCAAGAACGTCGTTCTTAGTGAAAAATCACCGTTAGATTTTAAAATCACCGTTCTTAAAAATGGTGATCTTGATCACAGTTTTATAATTGATTAAATATCTAAGTGGCTATGAGATATGTTGTGATATGTGTTGCTATGAGATATGTTTTGATTTTATGTATCTTGTTTTTCGAATTGCTACTTAAGTAAATGGATTGCTTACATGAGAGACAGAGACAACAATTCATTTCACGTCATAGGGGACAAATACCAGAAAATCGTTCATCGGTAGGATACAGCTAATTTTTTATTCAAACGAATTTAAATTTAATTTAATTTAATTTAGTTTAATTTAATTTAATTTAATTAAATTAATTTAATTTATTTTAATTTAATTAAATTTAATTTAATTTAATTTAATTTAATTTAATTAAATTTAATTATTTTAATTTAATTTAATTTAATTTAATTTAATTTAATTTAATTTAATTTGATTTAATTTAATTTAATTTAATTTAATTTAATTTAATTTAATTTAATTTAATTTAATTTAATTTAATTCAATTTAATTTAATTTAATTTAATTTAATTTAATTTAATTTAATTTAATTTAATTTAATTTAATTTAATTTAATTTAATTTAATTTAATTTAGTTTAATTTAATTTTATTTCATTTAATTTAATTTAATTTAATTTAATTTAATTTAATTTAATTTAATTTAATTTAATTTAATTTAATTTAATTTAATTTAATTTAATTTAATTTAATTTAATTTAATTTAATTTAATTTAATTTAATTTAATTTAATTTAATTTAATTTAATTTAATTTAATTTAATTTAATTTAATTTAATTTAATTTAATTTAATTTAATTTAATTTAATTTAATTTAATTTTATTTAATTTAATTTAATTTAATTTAATTTAATTTAATTTAATTTAATTTAATTTAATTTAATTTAATTTAATTTAATTGTATTTAATTTATATATATATTTTAAAATTACAATTAAAAAGATCATAATCACAAAAACGAAAAAATGCTGAAATCGCAAAATTCAGAAACTTGAGCTTCATTCATTACACTGGTTTACAAATAACGAAAAGTTGTTTGTACTTTGAATGCCACTATCCTTTTCTCATGTAAAATCGGTCGCTAATTCCGAAAAAAATTTTTTTGTTTTTTCTGTCACTCCGTTTTCGAGATATTGCCCACTGTAGGGTTTTCAATGAAAAAAAAAGTCGGTTCCACTTAATTGCATATATCTCCAGAACCAACAACAGTAATCAAACAAATGATATATCAAATAAAAGCTAATAAAATTTCTTACAAACAATGCAAACATCATTTTTTGGTCGAGTTGTTAGTTTTGGTGGAATAAATTCAAATTTCAGGGATTTTTTTTATTTTTCAGAAAAATTTCCAAAAAAAGACAAAATAGTTGCAAATTTCGTTAAGAAATCAAAATATTTTGTTACTTTTGATATTTTTTACTAAAAGCCTTTATTTTTCCAAAAAAAATTAGCTACTGTTGAAGAAAATCTATTGAGAAATGAAAAAGTTGTGTTCAATGGAACGAAAGCACCCAAGTTATGTTTTTTTTTACAACTTTTTTTGTCATATAAATATATTGGGTTATTGTACTATAATTTTTTATGTTTCATTTTTATTGTTCATAGGAATCAAGTCAAGGGTTTTGTAAGCTCACTACTGAGAATGCAACCGTCGAAAACGTCACAGCAAAACGTCTGATTTCGACACTTATGGCTATAAGAAAGAGAGCCTACCTGTTTTTATTATGCCATGTGCATTAGAGCGTATCACCAAAACTAACCTATTTTTGACCCCGTCTCAATCGTTAGATATTTGAAAGATATTTTCGAAAAAAAATATTTTTTTTTTTTTAAAGTGGTCCCTATGGTGCTATTTTGGTTTTTTCGTTATATCTTCGGTGTTTCTTGTTCGATCCGGAAGATTTTATACCCGTGTGTTTGTTGGTGTTATCCAAATATTTTCTGATATTTTTTTACCTCAAATGTTTTTTTTTTGACTGATTACACAATCTATCTTCGTTCCTACCATATCATCCTGCTCCAAAAAGTCCAACAAATTAAAGCTTTGAAAAAATCATTAAAACCATGGCAAGAAGTGAAATCGAAGAAATGGATTTTAGAAGCACTTCCGACCTATTTTGCAAAGAATAACACTTTGGATCATAATAAAATTTTTTTTGAATTTTTGAAATCTTTTCGGGATTAAAGGTGGCTGTAACGTTCGCAACTGTCAAGTTTCGTGAAAATGTGCCCCAATCGATTTTCGGCAGTTACTGCTGTGGACGACTTATGTACTATTTGAACGAAACGCTCCGTGTTTTGCAACTGGCAACGATAATCTGTCGAAAATAAAACGTAATACAAACGGATTAAATTATGACGTCAACATTACATCATTCAATTATTTAACTTATGTTTTCTGTGGTGCTCACCTGGAATTTTAATGATTTCGTCTGAATACTGTAGATCAGACAGTTGGTCTTGCTTGTAAAACTGGAGACATGGCGGCTCAGTGATTTGAACTCTTGACCAGTCGATCATTTCAGTGTAAGTTGTGCTGCTATAGTTGATGTGGGGTTGGTGGTTGAGACCACGAAATTGCCGAATTTGGCTTCGATTGTAAGTTCTCGACACTATTGGTATTTTTGCGCCATGCCACAATCTTGAAACTTCGTCGTATATATTTTCTGTGAATGCACCGCGTTTGACCTTTTAATTATGCTGAAGAAACAACGCGTATTCCAACACATTTCGTTTTGTTGGTAATTTTGTTCTGTCCAAGTCGCGCTTACGGAAATGCATTTTGTTTAAATTAAGTATTTTTCCACGTTTCATGCGAGCTTAAGCTCGATTTTATTGATCACTGAAAAAGATTGATTTACTTTTTGATATGAAGTGACCGCTACAGCCACCTTAAATCTGAAATCTTAAATCTTAAATCCGACTTTCCGATTTCGAATATTAAAAAAAAATTATTATGATCCAAAGTGTTATTCTTTGCAAAATAGGTCGGAAGTGCTCCTAAAATCCATTTTTTCGATTTCACTTCTTCCCATGGCTATAATGATTTTTTCAAAGCTTGAATTTGTTGGACTTTTTGGAGCAGGATGATATGGTAGGAACGAAGATCGATTGTGTAATCAGTCGAAAAAAAAAACATTTGAGGTAAAAAAACATCAGAAAATATTTGGATAACACCAGCAAACACACAGATATAAAATCTTCCGGATCGAACAAGAAACACCGAAGATATAACGAAAAAACCAAAATAGCACCATAGGGACCACTTTAAAAAAAAAAAAAATATTTTTTTCGAAAATGTCTTTCAAATATCTAACGATTGAGGCGGGGTCAAAATAGGCATATTTTTCTGCCATACAAGGTGATACGGTCTAATGTGCATACTTATTTTGTGTTTTTTTGACAGTTTCAGTTTCAAAAATAAAAAATAAGATATACTTCAAAATAAAATGAGTAAAAGACTGCGAAAATTCCAGTGTAAAAACGACCCAGATATTTTCTGACAGAGTGGCTACACAAAGCACTGCTATAAAAGAACAATAAAAATTAAGAATATATGATTTTATTACAACAACCTTTAATTCTCATTTTTTTTTATGACAATAAAATATAAGTCCAAATGCATAAATTGATAATCACACAATTTGGGTTCTTTCGTTCCATTGAACACAACTTTTTCATTTCTCAATAGATTTTCTTCAAGAATAGCTTATTTTTTTTGGAAAAATAAATGCTTTTAGTAAAAAATATCAAAAGTAACAAAATATTTTGATTTCTTAACGAAATTATTTTGATTTCTTAACGAAATTTGCAATTTTTTTGTCTTTTTTTGGAAATTTTTCTGAAAAATAAAAAAAATCCCTGAAATTTGAATTTATTCCGCCAAAACTAACAACTCGACCAAAAAATGATGTTGGCATTGTTTGTAAGAAATTTTAAAAGCTTTTATTTGATATATCATTTGTTTGATTACTGTTGTTTGTTCTGGAGATATATGCAATTAAGTGGAACCAACTTTTTTTTTTCGTTGAAAACCTTACAGTGGGCAATATCTCGAAAACGGAGTGACAGAAAAAAAAAAAGTTTTTTTTCGGAATTAGCGACCGATTTTACATGAGAAAAGAATAGTGGCATTCAAAGTACATATTGGCTGTAAACCAGTGTTATCCATTGATTTTCGTTTAACAGCAAGAAAAATAACCGGTTTCATGTACAACAACTCTACAATAACAAAATATAGGTAGCCATCGTGGTAGCTGCAGCAAGGGAAAGGGACAGGCAAAACAAAAATAAACGATGCTAGCAACAACAAAGCGCATGCGTCGCACAGTGCAACGAGAGGGACAAAATGCAAAATATCGACTTGTTTATTTGAGAAAAGAAAAGTATCAGGATGTGTTTAGAACATTCCAATTGAGTAAATTCCAAAAGGGTTTTAAGTTATTAATTTTAGTTTAGCCGTGAGAAGCTTCGAAACAAAAATTTCCATAACTTTGGACTTTTTGGTTGATTCATTAAAAAAATTGCCAAAATTGCGAAACAGACGTTAGGATTAAAATTTTTTTATAATATATTAGTAATATATTGTAAAAACTAATAAAATTAAATTTAAGTGATTATTCAAACATTTGTAATTTAATTTTAATAAAATGCTAAGAAAAAATAAAAAAAAACTGTTTGGAAATATGGAAAAAAACCCTCACCTGCTCGCGCATTAGCACTTTTCCTTAATATGTCTCAAAGTATCTTAATTAAGAATAAAAAATATTAGCTGCTACAAACGTGCACTTTTTTTACAAATGATTTTTGTTTGAGTTCAACATGTGTAGGGTAAACTGGGGTACCTTTGACTTTGGGGCACATTTGACTTTGACGTTTTCGGTATGAACGAACCGTTATTTTTCAATAATTTGTTTTATAAATTTTGCATCATAGTATTTTATTAATCGTCACGAAGTTTGACGATTCTTGCATTGCATGAAAAAAAGTAACAGGTGTTTTTGTGTTTTTGCACGTGTAACTGTTATTTTCCAGCATTGATACGTAAGGACCTCCTGGTCAAGTTATAAAAGTTAATCAAAGTATCTTTTGCAAAAGGTAAAAACAACTATTTATGTTTTTGAAAATATAAGTGAATTTCAATAAAATTTAATAAAAACTAAAAAAAATTTACAAAAAAGAAGCTGAGAGCGTTGGGGTACATTTGACATTTTTAATTGGGGATCTTTTGACATTTGTCAAAAGTGCCCCAACACTTTTGACTTTTTTGGGGCCTTGGTAGTTGAGCGGTTAGCGTGCTCGACTGCCAACCCTGAGGTTCCGGGTTCGAATCCCGGTCTAGCCATGGTCCTACGCTTTTACCTTTCTTTAATTCGTTCCTCATTTCTAATCAAAATAAGCTAAAAATTCATCAATATGTTCGGCTTAGGAAGTTGTAGTTGGAGGTCGAGATGTTTGTGGAATGAGATTGCTAAATAACTCGAATTGACTGAGGTAAAGCATAACTTCGCATGTTGATATAGCGCTCCGCCACACATTCAACATTCTACACTTGTTGTCTTGATTCCACTTTCCCTCCTACTTATCTATCTCCCCATTTACCAGCCAAGGCAGACTTGACTGAATAGGTATGACACCTGAAATCCTTTGTTAAGAGCTAAAAAAAAATCATTTACCAATTTTTTAATATATTTCTAGATTTGTTTTAATAAAAAAGGTGGATTTAAACATCAGAATAGGACTATAATAAGCCGAAGAAATAAAAGGACATTAAGAGAAGAGGAATGAAAGTCTAGTGATTAATAACATTCTATTGATATTATTAATTCTGGTAACAACTATAGCTTTGATTCTTTTGGATTGTTCTGTGATGCTTGTCTTATTTTTTTCAAAGTATTCAGCCACTTCACTTTTAATTATTTTTTATGTAGAGCATTAACATCAGTGGCATTCCCAAAAGCGTTAAAGACACTTGGGGTTATCGTTAACTGGCCTTTAACTACCTAACCTGTTAACTCGTATCCTTAACATCTTTGCTAGCAATGTTTATTCCTAACTTTGGCAGTTCGTTAAAGAAAACTGTTGCTCGCTTTACTACTCTCTAACTGAAATAATAATAAAGTTAATAGTTTTTATTCAATTGAGTGAATTCTACTATATTTAATTAAGACATCAATTGTATCGAACTAATCTTGTTAAATTCGATATTTTAATTCTATTCTACTCTTACAAACACGAACTAAAGAGATATTAAATTTTTGTATGAATAAGGCTGGTTTTTCGATTTCTTAAAACAAAAAAAAAAACAAATTGGCCATTTCAGCCCTTCAAAGGACTTTGACCGAGCTTCTTATGATCAATTGTGTTGTGTGTGTTATTATATGTTTGCACACAATTGACCGAGAACTGGACCTACATGTTTTATGCCGACTCCAAACGGCTCATGTTCTCAAGAAGCTTTACATGGCATTATTTACTCTCTGAGGTTTGCCATTGTCTGCAGAGAGGTGGTGACCGATCAGAAAAATTTTTTATTGAAAAAAACTTTTCGCCGCGGCTGGGGATCGAACCCGGGCTCCGAGCATGCTAAGCCACACACTTAACCTGCATGCCACGGTCACCACGATTTTAGATTTCGATTTCTTAAATAGTGTAAATATTCATGTCAAATGTGCGCCTTCAAATGTCAAGGGTGCCCCGTGGTAGGGGCACATTTGACAAAATTACTTTTTTTAGAAAATGTTTAAAAAATATATGTTAAGACGTTAATAATACAATTTCCTATTTAAATTTGAAAGTTAAATAATCAACGCTTATGGGGAATACAAAATTTTTAGAATCAATTTTTGGAGCAATAACACTTTGAAAAAAAGGTGTCAAATCTACCCCAGCTTACCCTACTAACGCCAAATCGCACGTGCGAAGTGTGCGACATACATAACATATCTTGTTGTATGGGAGGTGGGCGTGTTCGTAGGCGGATGACGCCCATTTTTCTCTCACGTCTTAATTTTTGTATAAAAAGAATAAATTTTCAATTTTACTTTTGTAGCTTCGACACAAGCCTCTATATAAAGTTTTCAGTTTTAGGGTTGTATGGAAGGTGGGCGTATAAGTGGGCGGATCACGCCCATTTTTTTAAATACTTTAGTTTTGATGTTACATATAAATATACCAAATTTTATCGCTGTAGCTCAAATATATGCCTCCTTATAAAGTTTTACTCTTGTGGGTTGTATTGGAGGTGGACGTGGCTGTGGGCGGATCACGCCCATTTCTTGTACATACTTTAGTTTTGATGTGACATAGAAACATACCAAATTTTATTGCTGTAGCTCAAATATATGCCTCTTTATGAAGTTTCACCATTGTGGGTTGTATGGGAGGTGGGCGAAGGGCGTGGCCGATCTTAATAAAAATTAATGTGGTATGTTATATTAATGAAATAATGATGCATGTCAAATTTCATGTTCCTACGACAACCTCTTCTATTTTTGTCCCTCTTCCCATAGACATCGTTACACTGTGCGTCGTAGCACTGGTAGCCACAACAACACACAAACTGACGATCATTTGAAAGTTCACGACAATGTGGTAGCTGCGGAATGGAAACACGAAGTTACGTTCGTTTGAACGCATGCACGATGGGAGCGTAAATGAGAGTGTTGGATCCATTGCATATATTTATTTTTGGGTTGAACTTTTTATATGGTTTGAGTTCTCTACCTATTGTATGCTCAGTGGTAGGAGTTTTGGTTTTCGCAAAGTCAATGGTGTGTTCATAGAAATTCCCTGTAAGGATTCTATAGAAGGACGACTCATTTTACTTGTGGATACCGGGGCTGAAGCCAGTTTAGTTAAACTGAATGCATTAAAGAAACATTTGAATAAAAATACAAGGGAAGTTAAACATTTGAGTGGAGCATTTGGAGGCTTTGTAGATACATTGGGGTCTGAAGAGATCCAACACGATAAGATAAAGAACTTAAGTTTTAAGTTACACGTATTGGCACTAGAACAAGGGTTGCCTGCAGATGGTATTTTAGGTCGGGATAGTTTGTGGAATAATTCAGTTATAGATGCGATTAATAAGACGTTGGAGACTAGACACATGGAGACTAGGGTGGAATTACCTCTAAAACAAATAAACGAGATTAGTTCTTTAAGCTACAATAAGGAGATAGGTGTTAAAGCAAGAACAATACAAACGGTTAAAATTCCGATAAAAACAAATATTTCAGTTGTTGTAATCCATAAACAAGATATTATGCCGGGGGTTTATTTAGGTGAAACGTTAGCAAATGTGAAGAATAAAATGGCATATGCAACAGTGCTAAATGCGGACAGAAAAAGTGGAGATTAGTTATTGATTTTAGAAAAGTAAACGATGCCACAATCAAAGAAGATTTACCTATTCCTCGAATTGACGAAATTCTGGATCAGTTAGGTCATTGTAGATATTTTTCAACACTAGATCTTGCTAGTGGCTATCATCAAGTTTTAGTGAATAGCAAGGATAAGGAAAAGACAGCTTTAAGTACGTCGTTAGGTCATTATGAGTTTAACAGAATGCCGTTTGGATTAACTGGAGCCCCAGCTACATTCCAAAGGCTTATGAATCACATACTTAAAGGACTACAAGGGATTGATTGTTTTGTATATTTAGACGATATTGTATCTATCGTAAAAATTTACAGCAACATGAGGAAAGACTTGGAAGAGTTTTTCAGAAATTCGGGGAGAATTGTTTAAGGTACTATTACAGTGTGTAAAAAACAAAAAAATTAGTTTTTTTTTTTTTAGAATCTGGCTCCTTAAGGTCTTAAGAATACGTTTACCTAATTTTAGAAAAAAATATCAAATGAAAAAAAAGATATAACATACATTACATTCATATGTCGCGCATTTATTCATATATTATCGTTCATAGAAGAAAATCTAATCGCGTTTTTCTCGAAACAAGTTTTTTCGAATTGGTTTCTAAGATATCTCGAGTTCTGCTTGATCGATTTCAATGAATCTTGATTCATTGTGATCATCATAGACTGTGTTAAGCACTCTACCTATAAAAAGCTGAGAAACTTTTATATATTGTTTTTTACGGCTAAGAATCTCTTCCAAAACGAGGGGTTTTTTGTTAATTTGTTTTTCAAAGCATGCCATTTTTTTTTGTTTTGTTTTTTTTTTATTTGCGTAGGTAGAGTGCTCAACTACAACCCTTAACTGAAGAATGCACTTTGATTTTTTACTTTCCGACGAGTAGAAAATGCTGTAGACGAGAAACCAACTTACAACCATTTTTTAAACACGCCAACTTCAACGACCTCTAGAAAAGAAACAACAAATACGAAAACAAAAAAAAAACATTTTTTTGATAAATTCCACTTTAACTGTACATAATTTTAATAAATTTGACTTAAATAATTTATTAATACTATGTAAAAATTATTAATAAAAAAGGTGTTGTTTTTAATAGCTTCACACTGTAATAATACCTTAAAGTTAAACACAGAGAAATGCCAATTTTTACGTCGTGAGATAGCATATTTAGGGCATAAATGTTCGGAAAGGGAGCTTTGCCAGATCCACAAAAACTAGAATGTGTGAAAAATATACCAGTTCCGAGAAAAAGAAAGGAAGTTCAGACATTTTTAGGTTTAGTAAATTACTATAGAAAATTTATGAAAAATATGTCAAAAATCGTGTTACCAATAAATATTTTGCTTAAAAAGGACGTAAAGTTTCAATGGACAGATAACTGTCAGCAACCTTTCCAGACGTTGAAGGAAGCAATTACCTCGTCTCCAGTTTTAGCTTATCCAGATTTTGCAAAACCTTTCTTATTAACTACAGACGCCAGTGGAGAGGCACTAGGTGCGGTTTTATCACAAGGCAAAGTTGGCTTACTTTTCAAGATGATTTTTCGAAATACATGGCATGTGTCGCAATACCAGATGCTGAAGCTAGTACAGTATCAAAAGCGTTCTTCGACGAAATTATAACTCGTCACAATACTCCAAAAGTTCTGATTACCGATAACGTTTAAAATTTTGTGTCGAAATTATTTTCGGATGTATGTAAAATGTTAGGTATTAAGAAATTATACTTAACTCCATACCACCCACAGGCTAATGGCTCATTGGAAAGAAGCCATCGTCCATTAGCAGAATACTTACGAAGTTTTGCCAAAGAGGATGGGTTAAATTGGGACCAGTGGTTAACATCTGCCATGCATGTACACAATAACACACCGCACATAAGCACCAAACATACACCCTTCAAAACTTTATATGGGTTTAATTCAGAAATGCTTACTTATCTCAAACGTAAATGTAGTCCGGTGTATAACACCGTAGATCCTTCAAAAATCCTTAAATACCAAATCCAAAGAACTGACGAACTAGTGAGACAGAACCAGGAGCGAGCAAAAGAATTATCAAAAATACAGTATGATAACTCCTTCACCAATATGGATAGGCCCATATGAGGTCATAGCAATAAAAAGTCCGGTCACTACTGAGATTTTAATAAAAGGAAAAGCTAAGAAAATACATAATAATTTAATGAAGTAATTAAATTATGTTATACAAGTAAAAATGAAATTTAATTAAAATAAAAAATTCAATCAGACATTAAAGTACACCAAAAATATGAAAATAAATTCAAACGAAACTAATTAAGTTTCATTAAACATAGATATTGAATTTTTTTTTGAGATAAAAAAAATTTTGTTTAAAATTCGATGAGATAAAGGTATTCATTAATTTTTTTTAAATTTAACATAGACATTTGAAAATTAAAATTTTAATTTTTGATGTTTTCAAACATTAAATGAAAAGAAATTGGTTTCAATCATATATGTATGTAATACTTCTATATTGGCAGTACACTCAAGGTACATTCGCCAAAATTAGAGTGCAGATATATTTTTATATGAGCGAGAAAATATATTAACGAATGTACCCGAAATTAAATTTCAAAATAAAAAAAATCAGGAGCGGTGCTTTCATTGTCAAAAATTTCAGTTGATATTTTTGTTGTTTGAATTTTTATTGTTTTAATTTTGCTGTCTTTAAATTGTGTTATTTTTATTGAATCATATTTTACGCGTTGTTCTTATAATTGTAGTATATTGGTGCGTGGCTGTTATTCTTGCCAAACAAAAAATCATAACATATTTTTCATAACAACCGCCCCTGTGACGATGTGACATTTTCTTGTGAGTAGTAATTTTCATATATTCAAATATACTAATACAAACAACATAATCTTAGGTAGGCTATCTCTCTTTGATTTCGTAGTTGAAATTCATTGAAAATGTAGGTTGCTGCCAATATAGAAGTATTACATATATGGTTTCAATCAATAAACAATATCAAATAAATCACTTGTTAATAGAGGGTTAAAATTCCAAAGATTAAAGAGTTTTAAGATATATTTAAGAAATTAAATTAAAATTATACAAGAGGTAACTCACAAATTTAATTTAGCATACTACAAGATAAAAATTAATATTTACGATAAGATGATTAGAAAAATCAAAACTACACATTTATTACACGAAACTTTTCCGTATAAATAATCGTGGTCCTAGTTCTGGTTCGAGTTGGCGGTAGCAGCAATAAAAATGAGTCGATCAGGTGGACAACGCTATACAAGAGAAAGGAGCTATTGTGACGAAGTTCGTAAAGAAGTTCGCCTCAGACGTAAAAGAGTTAAAAGTATCAAAGGCTAAGTAATGAAGCAAAACATGTTTCAAGTAAAACACATAGGAAAGCAGTAAAAAAAACAACAACAAGAAAATATACAAGCTCTTAAATGTTTGTGGAAGGTTGAGGGTCACAAAGTGTTATTAAAAATTTGAAATTACAGCGACAGATTGTACGAAAAAGGGATTAAATATTAATGTATTAAAAATTAAAATTAACCTTACATACATACATAACGCAAAATTCTGATTAATTCAGGTGAAGACAAATTATGGCTACAAATTGAAGTTTACGGTCAAGCGCCGAACAATTAAAAAGTGCAACGGTCAGCTTAAAATTACAAGTAAGCACTGGTCAGCTACTTGAGCTGAGCTTCTGTTACCATAGCTTATAAATTATATTGCGGAAGTAAACAAAGAATGTATATTTTTAATATGTTTGTTTGTATATTTAAAATACGAAGTATGTATATTTGTATGTTGTTTAGCAAAAATGTCTAGGTTAATTGTATATACATATGTGACTATTATGTAATTGTCATCAAGTTTCATTACGGAAGTTAAGATAATGACCTTGAGACCAAGTAGATTTTAAGATTCAAATCTGTGATACAAATAAGAGTAAAATTAATAAAAAGAAGAGAGTTAATTAAACAATACAGAAGTGCAGTTTAATTTTAAACTTTCAGGTTCCACCGACAAAGGAAAGGATTATTTGGTGAGTATAAATATAAAGATGTAACAGTCTGACATGGAATATCTTAAAAAAACTGACCTCACAAAGACTACTCCGGATAACATCAAAGGCTAAAGACACGATATTGATATATTCTTGCAATCATCGACCAAAAAGAATAACCCAACACATCAGCAGCTGGATTTTTGCTTGAGTTTTTGATACAAAAAACTAGTGACATTAGCGACGAACTTATGATCTCGCTCCGTTAGTCATCAAATAAACAAAATGAGTGATGACTCAGGTTCGCTTCGTGCAGCGCTTGCAGAAATATCTGATGTTGTCAAATCCGCACCTGAAGCTATAAACATTAATCCAGACTACCCGCGCCGTAACTCATCTTCTATCTTGGAGGAAATATCAGAAGCAACTTTATCAACTTCTCAACTTCGGTCTTCTCCTACCTCTCCATGTGAAACACACAAGAAACTTCCAAATACAAATCCAGTTGCTGCACCACGTAAAATGGTTCATCATTTCGGAATGGCATGGACTTTAACTGATTGGGAAAAACGGATAAAAAAGCTATCGAGTGGGAACCCTCTTGAAAAGACTGAGTTGTTTGTCTTTAAGAACGAGTATTTCCTGGGTATGCAAGATATTCAATGAAAAGTACAGCAACGTGATTCCAAATGAGGATTGCCAGGTAACGTCCACAAACCGCAGGAGAAAAAGCAGAAGTTTCAAAATTTACGTCCCTTCGAAATTCATCTGGCTATTCTTTGAGATATCTAGCTTAGGTCATGGTAAAGCTGAAGTTTCTACATAGGTTGATAGAACAAGGAGGCTGTCTAAGAGTAATTATGATAAATTAAGGTCTCAGTCTATTTCCAATAAAAAAATAATAGTACTATTTCTAATAATTCCAATAATTCTAATAATTCTAACATGTACAACTCTTAGTCTAGTGCTCATCCTAAGAAAACTTTATATAAAGAAACCCCTACTTTTTCTAATCCAAACAACACTCCCTCCGACGAATCATTACCTAATCCCCGTCCTAAATCTGATCCCAATTGGAATCTTAAAACTAAAATCTTTCCAATTTTCACTCCTCAGATTAATCATACCATTGATACAAAACCTTCTAACACGAATCGAGCTAACCAAACCCTTCAGACGTCTCATTCAAAGCGTGTCTCATTTAATCTAAATCCTAACTTGGACACACCACCAAATAAAAATGAGAGTAACATACTCCACACACCAGGGATGGAACTGGAACTGGATCTTTTTTGATTGTGCCAAATCAGAGAGAAAAATAGTGCTTTTTAGAAAAAAATAGTGCCGTCAAAACTCAAATTTATCATTTTTAAGGAAAATATACAGAAAAAAATACTAGAAAGCTCTATTGCATATTTCAAGATGATAGCAAGGTGAAAAGCACAGGAAAGAATTTCCAAATACGACTAAGACAAGAATTATCGATAAACTAAAGTGAAATTTTTTTATTTTTGTTTCTTATATATTATTTGTGTTTTTAATTTTTGTCTAAAATTAATATTTTGATGGTTTAAAAATAAAAAAATATCAATTTAAAAGCATTGTTTACTTAATCATATGGTAAACCCAAAATTTTGTTGAATTTAATTTTTTTTTTAAGTAGAAGTTCGGAAAAATCGCCTCGTAAGCATTAAGGTAAGTTTTTCGGATCTAGTCTTTAATTTGTTTGAAAGGTAATAAAATCATTCAGAACATAGCTCGTCTTCCGGCCTTATTACGGTTCACAACACAACAGTAATTTCTGTCTTCAATGTGTAAATTGCTATTAGGTTAGACAACAATACAACTGAATACAATCCACTATATCCACTATATTCAATACACTTATTAGGATGCACAACAGTTGGGACATCGTGTTCACGTCACTTTATAATAATTATACAAAAACTGGAAATATGAACGTTGGAAATATGAATGTCCAACGCGTTCTTAATTTTTTTATTTGAAACTTTTTCATATTAAAACGAAAATTGCTTGTTTATTTTTATTTTTATTTTTTTTGACAGCGAACAGTCAAAGCACCAAATTCTACATACCAAAAATACAATCAATAATAACAGCAAGGTATTGTTGTGAACCATAATAGCTAACTGCTGTGTCTTCTTGACTGTTGTGTCTACTCGATTGAAGACACAACAGTTTATTGCTGTCAATCGTTCATTGATGTTTATTATAAGTCTCTCGGCGGCTTTCGGAATTGTTGCAGCTGCTGCTTCAGACGAAAGACTTAAATTGTGGCAAATATCATAGTTGAGAAAAATGTTGGGGCAATTTCAATTTTCTTTTTTCAAACTTTTTTCAATTTTGGGATTTTCAAATTGTGCCGAAATGAAAAAGCACGTGCTTAAAGTGCCGTCTAGTCACGAAAGTGCCGAAAAAAGCACAATCGTGCGTAAAATTCCATCCCTGGTAAGTTTTGATTTTTTTTTATAAATGCACATTTACACATTAGGCTGGGTCGATTTTTAAACCTATATTGTCTGGGCGATTTTCGGTTAGGGCATGAAAAGTTATTAAACAAAAAACAAAAAAAAGGGGACTGGGGGTACACTTTACCCATTCACACTCTCAATTTTGTGAGTTTTTTCTATAGGAATTTTTTCAAAAAAATTTTTTTTTAAAAACGTGCACAGCTAGAGCAAAACTAACGCCAGATATGAAATCCTCACACCCGATTCAACCAAAAAACGGTCTAACATATATACGTTGTCATACAAACCGTAACAAATTCCTAAAGAAAAAATTTCACTAAATTCAAAGTATATTCTTATCGCTAGTGCGTATGTAATTGTGACCATCACGGCTGAACCACTGCAGCTATCCACCTTATATGAGGAGGTACTTTTCAAAACATGATTATTCCATTTTTTGTGTTTTTGCACAAATTGAGAAAATAGTTTCTTGGGTATGCCCCTATATATTTAACCCGAAATTTTGGTGCATTATTAAAGGCGTAAATATTAGTCATTGTTTTGTGTAGGATTTAAAAAGTTGGCACTTCTATATTTGGAATAAATGCATGATTTAAAATGGAATAATCTTGTTTTGATGCGGCTGGTTGGAATAGTCATGTTTTGATTCAAACCACTGTGGATTAATCTTGTTTTGCTGAAACTAATTAGTTATCGGATATATTAAGTTGAAATAAAACAACATTAGATTCATTTTAAGCTTACGAAATTAAACATTTTTTTTGATTGTTTTTTTTTAAATTTTTACATTGGGTTCATCCTTAAATAACTCAAACTTAAAAAAATAATTCATAGTATTTTTTTTTTTTTTTTTAAATTTTTACATTGGGTTCATCCTTAAATAACTCAAACTGAAAAAAGAATTCATAGTATGTTTTATATATTTTTATATTTGTTTAGCTATCTCATGTTCAAGGCAATCGCAATCCTCTGTAGGTTCGTGATCATTTTCGTTGTCACATTCAATGTCGTTTCTTTCATTCATTATTCTGTTATACCAAGACAACTCTTGGTTTTTAGCCCACTTATTTCCGAATTGTTTAACAAGCAAGTTTCTCACATCATTTTTTTTTTCCAAACTCAATTGCTTTTTTATTGTTATTTCCTTTAATGTGAAATTAACCAAACTTTGAAGTCGTTTCAGAAGGTATAACTTTGAATTTTTTTCATTATCCGTCGTAAATTTGTAATTTTCAAAAGTTTGAATGTGACATTGAAGTTTGTTTCTATTGTTTGTGTTTTTAACAAAAGTAATTCGTTTTAGAGTCTGGATATTTTTTATTTTTCTGAAAACCTTTTGTAATTCCTTAATATCGTACAACTTCCAATCCGATCCCAACTTTTTTACTTGTCCAAATTGAGAATAATATTCTATATATTCTTCTGGGGTTGTAATAATCGGATGACGCCTAAGTTCCTTTTCCACACGACCAAAAACCCGGTCAGCAGGCAAGAAGCTGTGCCCTCTGACAGGAAGAACCAGTTGTATTTGTTTAAGGTTTTCTGGTGATAGCTGTTGGAGCCAGAACAAAAGTACATGCACAATATGTGAATTTTTATTCTGGCCCCCACACCCATCACAAAACAACCTGATACAATTAATCCTTTCAAAATCATGAGTATTTAAAAAATTTAGCAAAGCAGAACCAATTTCTGTAGCACCTCTGTTAGCCTCTAATTCTGTCCAAGTATAAAATAAAGGATTCCTGGTATCTTTTCCTACAACACAAAAAATATAAAAGCTAATCTGTCTGCTGTAAAATGCTTCTTGAATCGAAGTGCGAGGGAGCGGTTGAACTTGCTGAAGGTCAAAGCAGAAAGTTAAAGTGTCTTCTTGTTCTATTTTCATTAAGTCATAGAATGATTTTGCTCGTGTGCTATGTATTCTTTTTTCAGTCATAAAATTAACTTTTTCATTATCTTTAGCCGTTTTTATTTTATTTTTTAATAGTGTGCAGTAAGTGCAAGCATCAGAAGAAGGCGACTGAAAGCCGATGTTAAAGTTTTTAATAAAAACTGACCTGAAGAATGATTTTTTTGCTCTAAGCGGAATTTCTACTGAATCATTGTACATTTTTTGAAGTTTAGCTATACTTAGTTCACAACTTAAGTATATACGTTTGGACTTTGACCTATTGTAATGACTTTCAACAGCTGGAAATTTATTGATAAATGATACAATGTTCTGCTTGATATCAGCTGATTTCCAGCTTTTTCGGTCTCCTCCTCTTCTTTCATTTATTATTTCACCATTGCCTAGCTTTCTTACCAGAACATCCACTCTTGCCCTGCTTAAGCCCATACATGTTATAAAAAATCTCTTGCATACTGCCTTAGGATGACTTTTTCTTGTTAGAAAAAAAGTGGCAGACCTTTGCTTAGGTCTGGTCTTCTGAGAAACTGATTTTCCTTGGCGACGACGCACAGGGTCATATACTGAAATAAATCTGGATAAATGAGAGTCCTGCTCCACCTTGGACTGGTGTTTGTACAATGCTTTACGATTTCTCAAAATATCCTTGGTCCGGAAATGGTTGCAACCAAATTTACTCCCTTCGACATGATTACAAGGCTTCACAAATGCCAGTGCACAAGGGTCACAGTCTGAGTAGTCTCTAAAATAAGAAAATAAAATAAAATGTAATCACGAAACAGATTAGTAGATAGATAAGACAAAACTAAATGCATAAGATGAAGCTGGTAATACTAACTTCTTTTTATTTTGCCGTCCACGCTGCCTACTTCTTGAGCCTATATTAATATCTTTTACTGTACTTTGATACTCCATTTTCCAAAGTTTATTTTATTGGGCAAACACAATTCACAAAATACCACTTTAATGCACTCTGCAAACCGAAATTCGTTCCACGTGTTCAGTTGATAATGACAATCACGATATGAAGTTAGCGCGTGGGTGTTTACACAAGTGTTGTGCAGTCATTCAGAAACAAAAGAAAACAAAAAAAAAGAGTGTTGTATAGTCGTTCAAAAACAAAAATTACCGCTTGCCAAATTAAGAAGCTAAAGAAGATAACTGCTGAGTGTAAAATGTAGGGATAAAACATGTTTTGTTACAATTTAGACTTAAATTGTTATAAACATCTGGATTAATCATATTTTGTTCCAAAAATGTATATTTGAAATGGATAATGTCATTCTGAAGTGGAATAATCTACTTTTGATGAAATCATGCATTTTTCAATTATTTTCCTAGTGTAATTATTGACATTTTGAAACATTTTATTTTCGTAGAGTATTCAATTCAATGCTACCAAACAAAAAAAAATAAAAAAAAATTTTTTTCCAAAAGTGGAATAATCATGTTTTGAAAAGTACCTCCTCATATTCGCACCATATCTTATTTGGTGTCATATATATAAGTATATGTATACCATATAAATCGGTAATAAAACTGCATAAAGATTGTGCCTACAGCGCCACCTAGGAGGAATTTCCAAAAACAAAAAATACCGGAATACCACACAAAGATGGATGGATGGTGGATAGCTGCAGTGCTTGCAGAAATATAAGGTGGATAACTGCAGTGGTTCAGCCGTGATGGTCATAATTACATACTGTTGTATCAAAGTTTATAGATTTAAATTAATCTGACATAAAAAAAAACATAGGAGAGAAGATAAAATAATAGAATTTATAAAAAAAAGAAAAAGGTGTAAAAGAAAAAAATATTTTTTTCAATACTTTTTGTTGACCCCTTCTTTTAGCCATTCTTAAGAAGTGCTTCTATCAGGCCTCTTTTGAGCTATCGGAGCGGAAGGCCTGCGAAATTTTCCCACTTCATATAAAAAAGAAAGTGTAATTGTATATGAGTGCGGCAGTACTACAAAATCTACAGGAAGGCCTGCTAGCAGCGCTGTCATTGTCTACTGGGGTGCTTTTTCTGTGAAATTTTACGCAGAAGACAGCAGCAGCCGAATATCGACAACGACAATCGGTCGTGAACAGCTGCTTTGACTGTCGTATTTTACACAGCAGACAGCAGCAGTCGATCATCTACTGTAATAGGTCTTCGTGAACTATGGCTATGGCTTTGGATCTTTACGCAACAGACAGCAATTGCTGAATATCGATTGCAATGATAACGTTTTGCCTGATTTTTTCAGAACGTGCGACGTAAGTCAAAATTATCTACTGTTGAAGAGGCAAAGAAAACTAATTTCATATGTATTTAAGTATGTATTCAAGCATTAAAGTGTTAAAACCTAAAAAAAACAAAAATGTAGTTTTGATCAATCTACTTTAAACGTTAATACACGCTATTATTCAAAATGTTGACTTACGTCATATTAGAATTAGGTGAATGATAAAAAAATTTATTCTTAAATGACAAAAAAAAAAGAAATTTATACAACAACAATTTTTTTTTATTTAGTTTTTTATTAAATTGTTACTGTTCTTGCTTTTTATTAGCAAAATCGTTGATTACTGCCCCTATTATGTATGACAACTCAACTTAAGTTGACTTCATTCAAGACAACTCAACTGAACTTTATGCTCATATTACATATAACATACATTTTCAGTTGAGTTATGATGTTACATTGACACTTAACATTGACTGTAACATTGACACTTAACACAAACAGCTGATTCATTTTCATAAAATTTGTTTTGTGTGCATTGAAAAAAGTGAATTTTATATTATTTAAAAGAAATGGATCCAAGTTTTGATTTATATTTTGATGATGCAGAGGAAAATGTGGCTAATCTACCAAGAATAAGAAGGCATATCCGTGATCATTCTAATCCTTTGGAGCTACCAAATGCTAAGTATGCTATATATACAAAAACTAACAATTTTAATAAATATAATTTTTAAACAGATTTATTAGCTATTTTCGTCTCAACAAAGATGCTTTTCGGTACGTACTTGACGAAATACAACAATTTTTTAAAACTCCAGAGCGATCCACCTCAATACCTCCAATATTGAAGCTATGCGCAGCGTTACGGTTCATAGCGGAAGGAAGCTATCAAAAGTGCAGCGGAAATGATTTTAATTTGGGACTAGCTCAACCAACAAGCTCGCCACACATTCTTCCATTGCTGTTAAGCTTATTTCAGTGGATGGGCCTCCACCAGTCGCACAGACATTTCTTTTGTTGTTGGCTATTTTTCGCTTCAGGTTACCTTTGTAGTGAACCCAAACCTAAATTTTATAATTAAATATATATTTCATTATATGTATATATACATAATTATATTGTTGGCCTACCCTCTGCCATTCCGCTGAAGTTCTACTGGGTGGTCCGAAGCTATTGAGTTCCACAGTAAATGTATCCCAAAGCTCCTTAGATGTTTGCTTACTGGAGCCAAAACGTCCTAATTCTCTGGCAACTTTCGGATGCTGCTCCAGTAAAGCATTAAGTCGCTCAAACTGCTTTTTATTTGTTTTCTTTATTTTTCTACAAAATTAATTATTAATACCACAAAATAAAAAATGTTTACTTCAAACTCACAAACTATTTTCCATTTTCAAAGATTATCGAACAATTTCGCTAACACAAATATTCAACTGATAAAAAGTAGTTGTATACTTTTGACAGTTAACTCAACCGACACATAGTTGCTATGTTATACACAATGCCGACAAAAAACACACATAACTTTGATTTACATACTTTTCAACTGTTAACCTTAAAGTTGTCATAGATAATACTGATTTTGAAATTACATACAAAATCAAAACATAGTTGTCATACATAATAGGGGCATACATTGTCAAAGTCTATTTCATTACTTAAATTGTATTCCATAGATAATGGCAAGATTTTGTAGGGGAGACGTACTCATAGTTCTAATGTAGGTTTTTATGAGTCTTAAGTTTTTTCGAGTTTTAAGTTTTTTTGAGTGTTTTTTTTTGAGGTTTCTATGAGAGAAACCCCTCTCCTCTCACAAGTAGCAAGACTAACAGCAATAGTTAGAAAGATGCGTAAAAGTATAACAATATTTGGAACTGCGTTTTCTAGACTTAATTTACAAATAAATTGTTAAAGTTCAAGTGGATTTTTCATACAAGAGTCAGTTTCTTTGTGCGCAATAGAAACAAAATTCTGTAATATTTTTCTCTCAACGAGAAACTCTTCCTTGTCAATATCTTCATGACAGAGTTCATTCAGTTTACATTCCAACTTATCATTCAGAAGAATCAAAGGAGTAAGAATTGCGTATTTTTCAGCAAGAGCATGAAGCTGCTGAAACCTTGTGGTCATTTCTCAAAATTAGTTCTCCAAAATTAATAATTAAATTATTAAATTAGAAAATGACCCAAATCAGTATAGACCACGCCTAACTCTCCTCCAAAGTGATTTTATTAAAACAGTAAAACCCCTTCAAAAATCATAAAAAATTATAATAGGTACGACTTAAAAATATACGTATAAATCCTAATTTTTAATATGCACTCTGAACTTACAATTCGCCATAATCAAACGAAAATTCCGCCTTCCTCCCGCACTCAACACATCAAGGCACAAAACAGCTATTTTTACCATATATACATTAGTTAAAAACGTCATGCTGTTAAACCAATTTTCTACTGGGTATTTCCACTGATAAGTTAAAGCACTCAAAAACTCGAAAAACTTCGAGTTACTCGGAAACACCAGTTATTCACCAGTTATTTCAGTCGTTCTTTTGATCTCGTCGAGAACGGTCGTCTTTTTTCTTGCTACTTAAGTCTCTTTGTTTAAAGAAGTATATTTAATTAATTTACCAACGTGTGCGAGAGCTTAGTAATTCGTTTCGTGTGCGATCGTTTTTGCTGGGCTTGGACACTAAAATTTGATTTGTGTCGGCTTTTCCCTTCTCTGCCATCATGCCATGTGTTTGTGGTCATAAGGTGGAGCGTGGTCAGCCTAAAGTTATTTGTGCAAAGTGCAATGATTTATTTCATTTGCCCTGTGTGAATGTCTTGCAAACTGATGTTGACTATATGCAAACTACTAACACTCCATATCATTGCAAGTCTTGTACCACTAAGCGCCGCGATTCTTTTCATTCGCCCCCGCCGTCAGCTAATGTGGGTGGTGACGTTTCACATGCCAACAACAACATTGATATACCAAAAGTAACTGCCACTTCAACTGATGAACATTCAATCAACCAGCAGCTTTCTTCAGATACAGCAACAACAACTGATATCTTTCTAACTCAGCAACAGAAACAAGTACAGTGCCATAACCAAAAGATTCAACAACAACTGATATTGAATAGTGATTATAATGATAATTTGAATGTTAATCTGCAAACAGTGCTAAATGAACTCATTGCCATAAAATCTTCTAGTGAGCGAGCGCTCGTGTTAATTAACTCTTTACAAGAGGATAAGGTTCTCCTAATGCAAAAAGTAGATAACTTGCAGTTGGAACTAAATGCCATAAAGCTTAAATTGGTCGAAAATGAAGCTGCTGCCACTATCTCCACACTTGCTACTGAGGTCAATGAACTGCGTGGCTCTATTCAGATGGTGATTCTTTCTCTTCACCTTCTACTCTAAGGCCTCCTACAAATCAGTGGATTACTATGCGCTATAATAAAAAGAAATTTAACGACCTAAATCATAACATTGACATTGGAATTGTTGGCAACAATGTTAATAATGAGCTCGATGTGGCTGCGCCTATGAAGTTTTTGCATCTCTCTTCTTTTAAGCCATCGGTCACCGCGGAGAATGTAATTGATTATATTTCATCGCATACTGATATAAATAAGAGCAGTATTAAATGTTTTCGCCTCGTGAAGAGAGGTGTGGATGAAACCACATTAAAAAGAGTAAATTTTAAATTAGAAATTTTAAGCAATGATTATGAAAAAGTATTTAACTCTGCTTTATGGCCCGCAAATGTACGTGTTCGGCAATTCTCTTCTTTTTTACCAAAAGAGGGAGTGAATGTTATGACTAGTGTCCGACCGAATATTCGGTTTCGGTTTCGGCCAGTTTCGGCCCTTTTAGTCAGTTTCGGCTATTCGGCATCAATATGGCCGAAACCGAAACCGAAACCGAATAACTCTAAACACTAAAAAGTTCCTTAAAGTGGTATTAAAAATTATCTCTTTATTTATTATTTTAAAGTTGAACTTTAATATTCAAAGAATATTTATCGTATGTATACGTTATTATTATCTGTTTGAATTGTTTTGTTTTTGAAAGCTTTTAATAAAATTAAAAAAAAAAAATAAAATGTTTTTAAAAACAAATTTGTATGTAGACTTTCAGTTTCGGTTTCGGTTTCGGTTTCGGCCGAATATTACAAAAATGGCCGAAATTCGGTTTCGGTTTCGGTTTCGGCCAAAATTTTGGTTTCGGTCGGACACTAGTTATGACTCATTAGCACACAAAGAAGTCACCTTACATAATTGCAGCACCGCTTCAACGAACTCGAATGCAATAACAAGACCTATTACAACAACACCTATTACAACAACACCTTTGTTTAGCAAAACTGCAACTATTGGAAGAAACTTAGCTGCTGATAATGCACTTTTAGATAAATCTAATGCTATTAATATCTATTATCAGAATATTTCTGGTATTAGAACTAAAGCTAGTCTTATATTACAGCATAGTAGTTTAGCTGAATTTGATGTTGTTGTTCTCACTGAGACATGGCTAAATTCGCATTTCTTTGATGAGGAGTTTTTTGATTCAAATTTGTATAATACGTTTCGTAAAGATCGTGATTCGTTAAAAACTGGCTGTAGAAGAGGTGGCGGTGTGCTGATTGCTGTAAATCGTAGATTAAATGCTTCTGTCGTTGTGCTTCAAAATTCAGATTCTATGTTGGATCAGTTGTGTGTTAAACTCCAGTGTACTTCGGGATCGATGCTTATTTGCGTATGTAAGATACGAGCAATCAGGAGGAATGTAAGATTCCTCCGAATTCAGCAGATACTCTTTATATGGCTCATGTTGACAACATCGTTGGATTATCATTGAATAATGAGGATTGCTGCTTTTGTGTATTAGGCGATTTCAACCTAAATAAATTGAGTTGGTCATATATTAATGACGAAATTATTCTTACTCCGTCTAATGTAAACAGTTGTAATGAAATCTATCTTGTTGACAACTTTTTAAGTTGTGATTTAGTCCAAATTAATAACGTTGCTAACATGCTTAATAGAATTCTAGATTTAGTTTTTATAAGCAATAATATCAATTTTAAGATCGTTGAAAATCCATTTCCTTTTACTGCTTCTGACATGCACCATGTTCCGTTGGCCATAGAACTCGAATTTTATGTATTTTTGCAAATGGATAAAGCTAATAATGTTAAATCTTTCAATTATAATCTATGTGATTTTAGTCTTTTAAATAATATTTTTAATAATTTTGATTGGGTCTCTATGTTCAACGGGGCTGATGTCTCAGAATGTTTTCTTCAATTTAAGGCCAATGTAAATGAGATTTGTAATAAGAACATTCCTCAGATTCAAGCCACGTCTTTTAAACTTCCTTGGTTTACTAAGGGTCTTAAAAAACTAAAAAACCTAAGAAACAAGTTTTTTAAGAAATACAAGCGCAGCAATAATTCTGAATTTTATGATAAATACAAGCATTATACGAGGGAATTTAATTTTTTAAATAAATATTTGTATAACCAATACATACTTGGATTTGAAATTAATATAAAATCGAACCCTAAAGCTTTTTGGCGATTTGTTAAATCGAAAAAAAATAGTGCTAGCATACCATCAGCTGTTTTCTACAATGGCAAAAAAGCAAATAATGCGAATGAAGCGGCAGATCTTTTTGCTGAATATTTTCAGTCGAACTTTGAAACTGCCTATGACGGTGATATTTGTGATGACTTCCTCATGAATATTCAGTCTTTTTTCGATTTTGGTTCGTTGGCATTATCCTCCGATGATGTCATAAAAGGTATTCAAGGTTTAAAACCATCAATGAAGACAGATATTGATGGTATATCTGCTTTTTTGTTAAAAAATTGTTTAGGATTAGTGGAACCCATTAAAGCTATTCTGAATAAATCTCTTGCTTCAGGAATTTTTGTTGCTGACTGGAAAATTGCTTTAATAACACCAATTTTTAAAAACGGGAACAAAAATGATATATCTAACTATAGGCCTATTTCTAAATTATCTACTTTCTCGAAACTCTTTGAAGGCATCATTAAGGATAAGTTTTACCATGTAGCTAAATGCTTGATTTGTCCTAATCAGCATGGATTTGTTACTGGACGTTCAACTGTATCTAATTTGGCTATTTTTTCTGAAGATTGTATATCTGCCTTTCGGAGCAGATATCAAGTAGATACAATTTATACCGATTTCTCTAAGGCATTCGACAAAGTGTCGCACAATATTTTATTGCTAAAGTTAGCCAAATTAGGCTTTCATTCAAATCTATTACAATGGCTACGGTCCTATTTAACAAATAGATCTTGTACTGTTGTTGTGGATAATGCTAAATCAGCCCCTTTCTATGCTTCATCGGGAGTTCCTCAAGGGAGTATTTTGGGACCACTGCTATTTATATTGTTCATAAACGATATAAGTTCTTGTTTTACTAAAGCTAATTATCTTTTATACGCAGATGATCTTAAAATATACACAGCAGTTAAAAATCTCTCGGACTCTGATTTTCTTCAGGTTGAACTGTCTAATGTTTATGCCTGGTGCCACAAAAACTGTCTTTCGCTAAATATTAATAAATGCTTCCAATTAACGTTCTCCAAGTCACAAAATATCTTCAATACGTCCTATCACATCGGTACCTCTGTATTGAAGAAAGTTGATAAAATTTCGGACTTAGGTGTAATTTTTGATACCAAATTTACATTTTATAATCATTTTGATTTTATCCTCCCGAAAGCTTATGCCATGATGGCTTTTGTGCGACGAAATAGTACCGCCTTTTTGGACCCGTACACGCATAAAACTCTTTATACTTCTTTGGTCAGATCTAGACTTGAGTATGCCTCATTAATTTGGAACCCATATTATGCTGTCCATATTAATCGCTTGGAACGTTTACAAAAAATTTTTACTCGTTATGCTTTACGATCTTTATACCCTAGTGATCCTCTTCCCTCTTATAATGTTCGATGTTTACTTATAGATCTAAAAACATTGCAAAGTAGAAGAACAATACTTTCTCTTATGTTCATTTTTGATATAATTAGTAGTACTATTGATTGCCCCCGTCTTTTAGGGGCGATTAATTTTAATATTCCTATTAGAAATCTCCGGTTCCATGATTTATTTTACATCGGAATGATAAAAGCTAATTACGCAATAAACTCTCCTTTAAATCGTGCCTTAATTGAATTTAACAGGCTATCTAAAGAAATTGAAATTGATTTTTCATGCTCAAAATTGGTTCTAAAAAATTTATTAAACAGCTGTTATCGTTGATATGTTTAAAATTGTTATGTATGTTTTAATTAATATTTTTTTTTATATTTAATTAAATTTACACTTTTTTTCTTGATGTTAATTGTAGTCAGTAAGGAAACTATTCCATTGATGAAATACAAATAAATAAATAAATAAATAAATAAATAAATAAATAAATAAATAAATAAATAAATAAATAAATAAATAAATAAATAAATACTATCTATTCAAGTCGTAGCCGAGTTACTCGAAAATTCAACTACTCGCTCATGCCTAAATATTATCTCTTTTTTTATTTCTACGGCAACTAATTTCGAAACTCGAAAAACGATTTTATATTTTGGTTGTGCTCAATACGAAGCTCATAAATATAGTAATATTTACAGTGGTGGCCAAATTTATTCATTAAGTTTGTTGCTTTTAAACCTTAAAATGATATTGTACACATATTTATTTAGTAAAAGGCTTAATTTAGCTTCAGCCCCTAAAATAATGCCGCCCGGGCATTATTATTAAATGCTTACAAACGATGGTTTACAATGATATTGCTCACTTTCGACAATTTAAAACCACGGAAAATTTACCACTCCAAAAAATACCGCGCAAAACTTCAGTACATATCGATCAAAAGATTGTCCGAATATCAAAATCTGATCCAAGGAAGAGCACAGCAGTCATTCAGCGTGAAATAGTGGAAGAAATTGGCGTCAGTGTATCAAAAAGAACCGTTGCACAACTTTTAGTGGAAGCTGGCCTTCATGGAAGACCATGAAAAAGGCCATGGTGAAAGGCTCGCAAAGAAAACACCTTATTGAATGTGCCAAAGATCATGCATCTGTACGGTAAACCAGTGCACATACTTGTTGTGTGGAGTTTTAAAACTAGGGATGTGCGCGTGTCACGGATTTTGAAGTGACACGACGTGTCACGACGAATCACGCCCCCCACGGCGGTCCGCCCCGATACTGCCGCACTGTTGACAAGACACTGTTGTGTCTTGGATTTACCGAGTTGATTTGGATTATGCTGAAATGGTAACTTTACCACAAATCGACCAACAGTAAGTTGATGATTGCTTTGAAGGAAATCCTCTTCACAACATCGTTCAGCCGTAGAAAATCGTCGTAGAAAATCGATGCCTCTAGATTGTAGGTTATATATATAACCCTTTAGTAGGTTATACTGAACTTAATACGAGTAATGTTATAAAAGTAACAAGTAATTCATAAATGTTTTTTATATAATAATTAATGTTATGATTAGTTTTTGAAAGTGACGGGTGCCCCGTGGTAGGGGCACATTTGACAAAACGACTTTTTTTAGAAAATGTTTAAAAAATATATGTTAGGATGTTTATAATACAATTTCCTATTTAAGTTTGAAAGTTAAATAATCAACGCTTATAGGGAATACAACATTTTTAGAATCGGTCATAAATTTTTGGAGCAATAACACTTTGAAAAAAAGGTGTCAAATCTACCCCAGCTTACCCTACATATTTTTGAATCAACCTCTACAAAAATGACAAATTTTAGAAGAGACTTAAAAAATTTCGAAACTATCCATGGATACTTGACAAAAGAAGTGAGAAAATTTTCAGAAACTAACAGAATTTTTTCAGAAATCTTCCAATATTTTATTAAAATCGCAAACAATATAATTTTTCAATAATTGCAGAATCGACATAGTAATTACTATTGTGCAATGTAAGCGTTTTTGGGCATATGCATTGGCCTTGGCGATAAGTGTTAAATTGCTGTGGCAATGTTCTGCTAAACATGCAGTTTGATTTCATTGCTAGTTGTTTACTTTCATTATTATTAATATTAATATTATGTTTTTATTGTTGTTGTTTTTGTTATGTCTCAACACGGCGTATTTTGCTGCTGTCGCGTGGCAACACTCCTGGTCATATCATTGATTGCGAGGTTGCGGACGCCGCAAACTAATGACTTCTTCAGCAGCAGTGCGCATGGAGTGAGAAAAATGCGCCCAAAGTCCGCCAGCGTCGCACAGTGGTTCCAATGACGAATTTAGCTGGACAAAACTCTAAAAATAATCCGATTGTCTTGAAATTTGGTATATATAGTACTTCTTATCTCTTATTGATTATGTGTAAAAATGGGAGTGGTCATTCACTAATTACTCCAAAATCCCAGCCATATCTTAGGTTCCTATTCGAAACATTCTATATTCTATTTATTCTAATCTCAAAAGTTAATTTGCCATTTAACCAATCCTTATTATTATTAAGAAAACGTTAGAGAACATGGTTGCAAAATCTGCACTTTTTTTTCTAATTGTTTCCTGAGCAGTATCCTGAGAGTTTCCTAGTGCACATTTATCTAAAATGAATGTATAAACAAAAGCTGTTTTTTTATCCTACCATTTCATTACGCTAGACGTAAAACAGGTCTTCTCTTACTATGCCTTCAGTCATGACTAAAAATTAAATTTAAAGAAAGAGGAGGTAAAAGTAGGCCATAAAACAAAAACACTTCGATTAAAAATAAGTAAAATAGTGTATTGAATTTAATTTTACTACAGCAATTTACAGCAATTTTTCTTAAATATCACCTCTTATAAAAGCACTGACAATTTAATTTAAAATGTATTAAAAAAAAAATACACACTCAAATTGATATACACTAGAGGCAATTCCCATAAACTCAGTTTTGCGTAATTTTAAAAGAGAGGTAATCTTCTTTATTTTGGCATAAGAAGAGAAAGTTTATTTAGGAATAAGCTGTTGTTGGTGTACTAAAAATAACTATGTGTATACCGTTATTGAGTGATCGTGACATTTGAGTGATTGTGCAGAAATTCAACTGAACTAATGTTTTCGCAGTGCTTCAACGTGGCAGATCATATAAATTCAGCGAATTTAATTCATCACTTTAAGGAAAATTTTATTAATTCAAGGTAAGAAATTACTTTTTAGGGTGTGTTAGCTTTTTTTTTAATTATAGAGCCCGTGTTTGTTTCATCTGTTTTAGAATTGTGAAAATGCCGAGAGGAAAACTGCTGTCGCCTGAAGAAAAAGCTAAAATTGAGGCATTTAATGAATCAGGGCTATCAACGCGTGCAATAGCGGTAAAAATTGGAAG
Source organism: Tetanocera ferruginea (assembly GCA_958299015.1). Lineage (NCBI taxonomy): Eukaryota > Metazoa > Arthropoda > Insecta > Diptera > Sciomyzidae > Tetanocera > Tetanocera ferruginea. The sequence goes on from OY282644.1 coordinate 47,035,986, forward strand.
GTCTCAAACATTAATTTGCCATTATTTAAAACTACGCGAATCTTATGGAAAAAACGTGAGATATGACAAAAATACTAAAGTTACCCAAAGGCAAAAACGAGATATAATCCGATTGGCCATTAAAGAAAAGCTGATGTCAACAGAAATTGTGCGAAGTCTTGATCTACCAATAAAGAGCAGACGTGTTCGACAAATTTTGAAGGCATCAGACGGCGCAGTTTATACCAAACGCATCAAAAAACCTTCTTTGACTCCAGCTCATAAAGCCAAGAGATTGGAATTTGCGGAAAAATATATTCAGTGGAGTGAGCAGTGGTCAAAAGTCTTATTTAGTGACGAGAAACGTTTCAATTTAGATGGTCCTGATGGCTTTCAATATTATTGGCACGACAAATTGGTCGAAAAAGAAGTCTACATGAGTCGAGCATCGTCAGGCGGTGGAGTAATGGTTTGGACCGGTTTCGCCATGAGTGGAACGACGGAAATATCATGGGTTCCTAAAAGAATGAACTCCTCAATCTACTGCGAACTCCTGGAAACCATGATGATAGAGAGGGCAGAGGAACTTTGTGGTGCAGATTTTATTTTTCAGCAGGACAACGCCGCAATTCACCGCTCTAGAGAAACAATGAACTTCTTTTCTCAAAAAAATATTAATCTTCTTAATTGGCCCGCCCGAAGCCCAGACTTGAACCTCATTGAGAACCTTTGGGGAATCTTAGCTCGAGGTGTTTACACAAAAGGGCGGCAATTTCATTCAGTCCATACCCTGAAAACTGCAATCAAAGAGGTCTGGGCTGGCATATCGACTCAAACTCTGCAAAACCTTGTATTATCCATGCCCAGAAGGTTGATACAGGTTCTAAAACGCCAAGGAAAATGTACTGATTACTAAAATTAGTCTTTAAAGTTTGTTAAATATGAAAGTTATTTTAATTTTTTTTTAATTATCTTGAGTCTAATATACTGAGTTTATGTGAATTGCTACTTTAAAATATGTCTTTTAGTTAAAAATCAGTAAAAAAAATTAAAAATGTGTGGATTCGTCCTTTCCAAATTAGTTTTTATATTTACATATAAATATTAAAACACATTTGTTTTGCCTGAATTAACTCTTTTTGAAAATAAATAAAACAAATCAAGAAAACTTATGAGAGTTTATGAGAATTGCCACCAGTGTACATACCTGTACCATTTGTAGCCATAATTTTTTTTTTCGAAAAAATAACACAACTTTATTCAAACTCAATTTTAACAACGACTGTATCGATGCATCTTTAAAGGAAAACAAATTTTGCTCAAAAATTTGTATTTCTACATACTATAGAGCAGGGATGCCCAGCGCCTAACTCTTTCCACTCTTTCACAACAACTTCAATGTTTTCATGATTGTTGTAATTCGACGAATTCAGTTTGAAGTAAAATCATTGCTTTTTATTGCTTTGTTGTTTTTTTAAGAGCCATCAAATGACGCTATCTTGCATTTGCATGTTGTTGTTTTTGTGTGTTTAACAATTTAACTTGTGCGCTTGGGCACGGTCAGCATACGTGTTGTTGTTTGTATGTCCTTTCGTTGTTTTGCTTGGGCGCTGCCAGCATTTGTGTTGTTGTTTTTAACATGCTCCACTCTTTCCACTCTACAACAACTTCAATATTGTAATGATTGTTGTAATTTGCCGAATTAAATTTTCAGCTTCACCCTTGCTTCTTATTACTTTATTGTTGTATTTGCGCACATTGAAGGATTCGTGTTGTTGTTTTGTGCATTCATTATTTATGAACTTTTGCGCTGGCGCAGATGTAGGTTTTATGCGCGTTGTTGTTTTTATGTGTTTTTGTTATTAGAAAAATTGTTGTGCCACGAATCCAAAGATTTGTTGTTGTAGTTGGCTTTTTTGTTGTAATTGTTGTAGCACTCTTCACATAATTTTTCTGGGCATCACTGCTATAGAGCATATAACGGATTGTTTTTTTGGAGTTTACTCCTTTAGACTCGATTTGCATATAAAGAAATTATATTAGGGGGTAAAGTCGAATTTTCAACTATTTTTCGTTACGTTTGAATTTTCAACTATTTTTGAGTTATGGTTGAATTTTCAACTTTTTTTCGTTACGTTTGAATTTTCAATTTTTTTTGCGTTATGGTTGAATTTTCAACTATTTTTGCGTTATGCTTGGCCAATCGAATGCAATGGAATTATCTAAGGTCACAGGCAGATCATTGGCACTTTAATGGATTCCATGGAGAATTTGGACAAAAGTGGATGATTCTATGGCCATTCGGATGCAATGGGCTTATCTGAGGGCACAGGCAGGTCATTGGCACTTTAATGGATTCCATGGATTCCATGGAGTTGACAGGGGAGTCATTCGAACTTTTATTGGTTGAAGCAACATTTGGACCAAAATGGATGATTCTATGGCCAATAAGATGCAATGGGATTATCTGAGGTCATAGGCGGGTCAATGTGTCTTTTGTGGGTTCCATGGAACATTTGGACCAAAATGGGTGATTCTATGGCCAATCGGATGCAATGGGATTATCTGAGGTCAAAGGCGGGTCATTGGAACTTTTATGGGTTCCATGGAACATTTGGACCAAAATGGGTGATTCTATGACCAATCGGATGCAATGGGATTATCTGAGGTCATAGGCGGGTCATTGGAACTTTTATGGGTTCCATGGAACATTTGGACCAAAATGGGTGATTCTATGGCCAATCGGATGCAATGGGATTATCTGAGGTCATAGTCGGGTCATTGCGGCTTTTGTGGGTTCCATGGAACATTTGGACCAAAATGGGTGATTCTATGGCCAATCGGATGCATAGGGATTATCTGAATTCATAGGCGGCTCATTGGATCTTTTATGGGTTCCATGGAACATTTAGACCAAAATGGGTGATTCTATGGCCACTCGGATGCAATGGGATTATCTGAGGTCATAGGCGGGTCATTGGAACTTTTATGGGTTCCATGGAACATTTGGACCAAAATGGGTGATTCTATGGCCAATCGGATGCATAGGGATTATCTGAGGTAATAGGCGGGTCATTGTGTCTGTTGTGGGTTCCATGGAACATTTGGACCAAAATGGGTGATTCTATGGCCAATCGGATGCAATGAGATTATCTAAGGTCACAGGAAGGTCATTGGAACTTTTATGGGTTCCATGGAACATTTGGACCAAAATGGGTGATTCTATGGCCAATCGGATGCAATGGGATTATCTGAGGTCATAGGCGGGTCATTGGAATTTTTATGGGTTCCATGGAACATTTGGACCAAAATGGGTGATTCTATGGCCAATCGGATGCAATGGGATTATCTGAGGTCACAAGCGGGTCATTGTGTATTTTGTGGGTTCCAAGGAATATTTGGACCAAAATGGGTGATTCTATGGCCAATCGAATGCAATGAGATTATCTGAGGTCACAAGCGGGTCATTGTGTCTTTTGTGGGTTCCAAGGAACATTTGGACCAAAATGGATGATTCTATGGCCAATCGGATGCAATGGGATTATCTGAGATCAAAGGCGGGTCATTGGAACTTTTATGAGTTCCATGGAACATTTGGACCAAAATGGGTGATTCTATGGCCAATCGGATGCAATGGGATTATCTGAGGTCACAAGCGGGTCATTGTGTCTTTTGTGGGTTCCAAGGAACATTTGGACCAAAATGGATGATTCTATGGCCAATCGGATGCAATGGGATTATCTGAGGTCACAAGCGGGTCATTGTGTCTTTTGTGGGTTCCAAGGAACATTTGGACCAAAATGGATGATTCTATGGCCAATCGGATGCAATGGGATTATCTGAGATCAAAGGCGGGTCATTGGAACTTTTATGAGTTCCATGGAACATTTGGACCAAAATGGGTGATTCTATGGCCAATCGGATGCAATGGGATTATCTGAGGTCACAAGCGGGTCATTGTGTCTTTTGTGGGTTCCAAGGAACATTTGGACCAAAATGGATGATTCTATGGCCAATCGGATGCAATGGGATTATCTGAGGTCACAAGCGGGTCATTGTGTCTTTTGTGGGTTCCAAGGAACATTTGGACCAAAATGGATGATTCTATGGCCAATCGGATGCAATGGGATTATCTGAGATCAAAGGCGGGTCATTGGAACTTTTTTTAGTTCCATGGAACATTTGGACCAAAATGGGTGATTCTATGGCCAAACGGATGCAATGGGATTATCTGAGGTCATAGACGGGTCATTGGAACTTTTATGGGTTCCATGGAAAATTTGGACCATAATGGGTGATTCTGTGGCCAATCGCATGCAATGGGATTATCTAAGGTCATAGACGGGTCATCGGAACTTTTAATGGTCCCATGGAACATTTGGACCAAAATGGGTGATTCTATGGCCAAACGGATGCAATGGGATTATCTGAGGTCATAGACGGGTCATTGGAACTTTTATGTATTCCATGGAACATTTGGACCAAAATGGATGATTCTGTGGCCAATCGGATGCAATGGGATTATCTGAGGTCAATGGCGGGTCATTGGAACTTTTAATGGTCCCATGGAACATTTGGACCAAAATGTGTGATTCTATGGCCAATCGAATGCAATGGGATTATCTGAGGTCACAAGCGGGTCATTGTGTCTTTTGTGGGTTCCAAGGAAAATTTGGACCGAAATGGGTGTTTTTCTATGGCCAATCGGATGCAATGGGATTATCTAAGGTCACAGGAAGGTCATTGGAACTTTTATGGGTTCCATGGAACATTTGTACCAAAATGGGTGATTCTATGGCCAAACGGATGCAATGGGATTATCTGAGGTCATAGACGTGTCATTGGAACTTTTATGGGTTCCATGGAACATTTCTACCAAAATGGATGATTCTTTGGCCAATCGGATGCAATAGGATTATCTGAGGTCAAAGGCGGGTCATTGAAACTTTTAATGGTCCCATGGAACATTTGCACCAAAATGGGTGATTCTATGGCCAATCGGATACAATGGGATTATCTTAGGTTACAAGCGGGTCATTGTGTCTTTTGATGGTTCCAAGGAACATTTGGACCAAAATGGGTGATTCTATGGCCAATCGGATGCAATGGGATTATCTGAGGTCACAAGCGGGTCATTGTGTATTTTGTGGGTTCCAAGGAATATTTGGACCAAAATGGATGATTCTATGGCCAATCGGATGCAATGGGATTATCTGAGGTCACAAGCGGGTCATTGTGTATTTTGTGGGTTCCAAGGAATATTTGGACCAAAATGGATGATTCTATGGCCAATCGGATGCAATGGGATTATCTGAGGTCACAAGCGGGTCATTGTGTCTTTTGTGGGTTCCAAGGAACATTTGGACCAAAATGGATGATTCTATGGCCAATCGGATGCAATGGGATTATCTGAGATCAAAGGCGGGTCATTGGAACTTTTATGAGTTCCATGGAACATTTGGACCAAAATGGGTGATTCTATGGCCAAACAGATGCAATGGGATTATCTGAGATCAAAGGCGGGTCATTGGAACTTTTATGAGTTCCATGGAACATTTGGACCAAAATGGATGATTCTATGGCCAATCGGATGCAATGGGATTATCTGAGGTCAAAGGCGGGTCATTGGAACTTTAAATGGTCCCATGGAACATTTGGACCAAAATGGGTGGTTCTATGGCCAATCGGATGCAATGGGATTATCTGAGGTCACAAGCGGGTCATTGTGTCTTTTGTGGGTTCCAAGGAACATTTGGACCAAAATGGATGATTATATGGCCAATTAGATGCAATGGGATTATCTGAGGTCACAAGCGGGTCATTGTGTCTTTTGTGGGTTCCAAGGAACATTTGGACCATTGGAACTTTTATGGGTTCCATGGAACATTTGGACCATAATGGGTGATTCTGTGGCCAATCGCATGCAATGGGATTATCTAAGGTCATAGACGGGTCATCGGAACTTTTAATGGTCCCATGGAACATTTGGACCAAAATGGGTGATTCTATGGCCAAACGGATGCAATGGGATTATCTGAGGTCATAGACGGGTCATTGGAACTTTTATGGATTCCATGGAACATTTGGACCAAAATGAATGATTCTATGGCCAATCGGATGCAATGGGATTATCTGAGGTCACTGGCGGGTCATTGGAACTTTTAATGGTCCCATGGAACATTTGGACCAAAATGTGTGATTCTATGGCCAATCGAATGCAATGGGATTATCTGAGGTCACAAGCGGGTCATTGTGTCTTTTGTGGGTTCCAAGGAAAATTTGGACCAAAATGGGTGTTTTTCTATGGCCAATCGGATGCAATGGGATTATCTTAGGTCACAGGAAGGTCATTGGAACTTTTATGGGTTCCATGGAACATTTGGAACAAAATGGGTGATTCTATGGCCAAACGGATGCAATGGGATTATCTGAGGTCATAGACGTGACATTGGAACTTTTATGGGTTCCACGGAACATTTCTACCAAAATGGATGATTCTTTGGCCAATCGGATGAAATAGGATTATCTGAGGTCATAGGCGGGTCATTGAAACTTTTAATGGTCCCATGGAACATTAACCAAAATGGGTGATTCTATGGCCAATCGGATGCAATGGGATTATCTGAGGTCACAAGCGGGTCATTGTGTCTTTTGTGGGTTCCAAGGAACATTTGGACCAAAATTGGTGATTCTATGGCCAATCGGATGCAATGGGATTATCTGAGGTCACAGGAAGGTCATTGGAACTTTTATGGGTTCCATGGAACATTTGGACCAAAATGGGTGATTCTATAGCCAATCGGATGCAATGGGATTATCTGAGGTCACAGGAAGGTCATTGGAACTTTTATGGGTTCCATGGAACATTTGGACCAAAATGGGTGATTCTATGGCCAAACGGATGCAATGGGATTATCTGAGGTCATAGAAGGGTCATTGGAACTTTTATTGGTTCCATGGAACATTTGAACCAACATGGGTGATTCTATGGCCAAACGGATGCAATGGGATTATCTGAGGTCATAGACGGGTCATTGGAACTTTTATGAGTTCCATGGAACATTTCTACCAAAATGGATGATTCTATGGCCAATCGGATGCAATGGGATTATCTGAGGTTATAGGCGGGTCATTGGAACTTTTAATGGTCCCATGGAACATTTGGACCAAAATGGGTGATTCTATGGCCAATCGGATGGAATGGGATTATCTAAGGTCATAGACGGGTCATTGGAACTTTTATGGGTTCCATGGAACATTTGGACCAAAATGGGTGATTCTATGGCCAATCGGATGCAATGGGATTATCTAAGGTCATAGATGGGTCATTGGAACTTTTATGGGTTCCATGGAACATTTGGACCAAAATGGATGATTCTATGGCCAATCGGATGCAATGGGATTATCTGAGGTCAGAGGAAGGTCATTGGATTTTTTAATGGTTTCATGGAACATTTGGACCAAAATGGATGATTCTATGGCCAATCGGATGCAATGGGATTATCTAAGGTCAGAGACGGGTCATTGGAACTTTTATGGGTTCCATGGAACATTTGCAACAAAATGGGTGATTCTATGGCCAATCGGATGCAATGAGATTATCTGAGGTCACAGGAAGGTCATTGGAACTTTTAATGGTTCCATGGAACATTTGGACCAAAATGGATGATTCTATGGCCAATCGGATGCAATGGGATTATCTGAGGTCAAAGGCGGGTCATTGGAACTTTTATGGGTTCCATGGAACATTTGGACCATAATGGGTGATTCTGTGGCCAATCGCATGCAATGGGATTATCTAAGGTCATAGACGGGTCATTGGAACTTTTATGGGTTCCATGGAACATTTGGACCAAAATGGATGATTCTATGGCCAATCGCATGCAATGGGATTATCTGAGGTCATAGACGGGTCATTGGAACTTTTATGGGTTCCATGGAACATTTGGACCATAATGGGTGATTCAATGGCCAATCGCATGCAATGGGATTATCTAAGGTCAAAGGCGGGTCATTGGAATTTTTATGGGTTCCATGGAACATTTGGACCATAATGGGTGATTCTGTGGCCAATCGCATGCAATGGGATTATCTAAGGTCATAGACGGGTCACTGGAACTTTTATGAGTTCCATGGAACATTTGGATCAAAATGGGTGATTCTATGGCCAATCGGATGCAATGGGATTATCTGAGGTCATAGACGGGTCATTGGAACTTTTATGGGTTCCATGGAACATTTCTACCAAAATGGATGATTCTATGGCCAATCGGATGCAATAGGATTATCTGAGGTCATAGGCGGGTCATTGGAACTTTTAATGGTCCCATGGAACATTTGCACCACAATAGGTGATTCTATGGCCAATCGGTTTGCACCAAAAGGTCATAGACGGGTCATTGGAACTTTTATGGGTTCCATGGAACATTTGGAACAAAATGGGTGATTCTATGGCCAATCGGATGCAATGGGATAATCTGAGGTCATAGGCGGGTCATTGGAACTTTTAATGGTTCCATGGAACATTTGGACCAAAATGGATGATTCTATAGCCAATCGGATGCAATGGGATTATCTGAGGTCAAAGGCGGGTCATTGGAACTTTTATGGGTTCCATGGAACATGTGGACCATAATGGGTGATTCTGTGGCCAATCGCATGCAATGGGATTATCTGAGGTCATAGACGGGTCATTGGAACTTTTAATGGTTCCATGGAACATTTGGACCAAAATGGATGATTCTATGGCCAATCGGATGCAATGGGATTATCTGAGGTCATAGACGGGTCATTGGAACTTTTATGGGTTCCATGGAACATTTGGACCATAATGGGTGATTCTGTGGCCAATCGCATGCAATGGGATTATCTGAGGTCATAGACGGGTCATTGGAACTTTTAATGGTTCCATGGAACATTTGGACCAAAATGGATGATTCTATAGCCAATCGGATGCAATGGGATTATCTGAGGTCAAAGGCGGGTCATTGGAACTTTTATGGGTTCCATGGAACATTTGGACCATAATGGGTGATTCTGTGGCCAATCGCATGCAATGGGATTATCTGAAGTCATAGACGGGTCATTGGAACTTTTAATGGTTCCATGGAACATTTGGACCAAAATGGATGATTCTATGGCCAATCGGATGCAATGGGATTATCTGAGGTCAAAGACGGGTCATTGGAACTTTTATGGGTTCCATGGAACATTTGGACCATAATGGGTGATTCTGTGGCCAATCGCATGCAATGGGATTATCTAAGGTCATAGACGGGTCATTGGAACTTTTATGAGTTCCATGGAACATTTGGACCAAAATGGATGATTCTATAGCCAATCGGATGCAATGGGATTATCTGAGGTCAAAGGCGGGTCATTGGAACTTTTATGGGTTCCATGGAACATTTGGACCATAATGGGTGATTCTGTGGCCAATCGCATGCAATGGGATTATCTGAGGTCATAGACGGGTCATTGGAACTTTTATGGGTTCCATGGAACATTTGGACCATAATGGGTGATTCTGTGGCCAATCGCATGCAATGGGATTATCTAAGGTCATAGACGGGTCATTGGAACTTTTATGAGTTCCATGGAACATTTGGACCAAAATGGGTGATTCTATGGCCAATCGGATGCAATGGGATTATCTGAGGTCATAGGCGGGTCATTGGAACTTTTAATGGTTCCATGGAACATTTGGACCAAAATGTGTGATTCTATAGCCAATCGGATGCAATGGGATTATCTGAGGTCAAAGGCGGGTCATTGGAACTTTTATGGGTTCCATGGAACATTTGGACCATAATGGGTGATTCTGTGGCCAATCGCATGCAATGGGATTATCTGAGGTCATAGACGGGTCATTGGAACTTTTAATGGTTCCATGGAACATTTGGACCAAAATGGATGATTCTATGGCCAATCGGATGCAATGGGATTATCTGAGGTCATAGACGGGTCATTGGAACTTTTATGGGTTCCATGGAACATTTGGACCATAATGGGTGATTCTGTGGCCAATCGCATGCAATGGGATTATCTAAGGTCATAGACGGGTCATTGGAACTTTTATGGGTTCCATGGAACATTTGGACCAAAATGGGTGATTCTATGGCCAATCGGATGCAATGGGATTATCTGAGGTCAAAGGCGGGTCATTGGAACTTTTAATGGTTCCATGGAACATTTGGACCAAAATGGATGATTCTATGGCCAATCGGATGCAATGGGATTATCTGAGGTCATAGACGGGTCATTGGAACTTTTATGAGTTCCATCGAACATTTGGACCAAAATGGCTGATTCTATGGCCAATCGGATGCAATGGGATTATCTGAGGTCATAGACGGGTCATTGGAACTTTTAATGGTTCCATGGAACATTTGGACCAAAATGGATGATTCTATGGCCAATCGGATGCAATGGGATTATCTGAGGTCATAGACGGGTCATTGGAACTTTTATGAGTTCCATGGAACATTTGGACCAAAATGGGTGATTCTGTGGCCAATCGCATGCAATGGGATTATCTAAGGTCATAGACGGGTCATTGGAACTTTTATGGGTTCCATGGAAAATTTGGACCAAAATGGATGATTCTATGGCCAATCGGATGCAATGGGATTATCTGAGGTCACAGGAAGGTCATTGGAATTTTTAATGGTTCCATGGAACATTTGGACCAAAATGGATGATTCTATGGCCAATCGGATGCAATGGGATTATCTGAGGTCAAAGGCGGGTCATTGGAACTTTTATGGGTTCCATGGAACATTTGGACCATAATGGGTGATTCTGTGGCCAATCGCATGCAATGGGATTATCTGAGGTCATAGACGGGTCATTGGAACTTTTAATGGTTCTATGGAACATTTGGACCAAAATGGATGATTCTATGGTCAATCGGATGCAATGGGATTATCTGAGGTCATAGACGGGTCATTGGAACTTTTAATGGTTCCATGGAACATTTGGACCAAAATGGATGATTCTATGGCCAATCGGATGCAATGGGATTATCTGAGGTCATAGACGGGTCATTGGAACTTTTATGGGTTCCATGGAACATTTGGACCATAATGGGTGATTCTGTGGCCAATCGCATGCAATGGGATTATCTAAGGTCATAGACGGGTCATTGGAACTTTTATGAGTTCCATGGAACATTTGGACCAAAATGGGTGATTCTATGGCCAAACGGATGCAATGGGATTATCTGAGGTCATAGACGGGTCAGTGGAACTTTTATGGGTTCCATGGAACATTTCTACCAAAATGGGTGATTCTATGGCCAATCGGATGCAATGGGATTATCTGAGGTCACAAGGGGGTCATTGTGTCTTTTGTGGGTTCCAAGGAACATTTGGACCAAAATCGATGATTCTTTGGCCAATCGGATGCAATGGGATTATCTGAGGTCACAAGCGGGTCATTGTGTCTTTTGTGGGTTCCAAGGAACATTTGGGCCAAAATGGATGATTCTATGGCCAATCGGATGCAATGGGATTATCTGAGGTCATTGTCACTTTTATGAATTCTACGAAGCATTTAGACATAAATGGATGATTCTGTGGCCAAGCGGGTGTAACTGGACTACCTGAGGTTTAGGCTGGGTCATTGAAACTTTAATGGATTTCATATTAAAATAACATTTTTGATTAATTTATATTAATTTATATTTAGTTTTTTGGAAGAACACTGGGGACGTCTAGATTTTGTTCAATCATTACGATTTTTAAAAAATTGTGCTTCAATTTTTTTTATGTTTCGAGTTTTAGTTATTTAAATTTTACTGCCTCAGTTGTTGGTAACGACATTACATTTTGGTAATGAAATTAATAATGTTTACTGTTAATGCATAATGAGTTTATATATTTAACCACTTTGCCTATTGTACATGATTATATAAAATTCCAAGGCAATCAATAAGAAGTAAACTTTTTTTTTTTGTATATAAAATATTTACAAAAATCTTAAAATTTGTATAGAAGCCCCCATACGGAGGGGTCGGAGGGGATGGGTTCCAAGGCAAAAAATGTTCCTCGTGAAAAAGTAATGGGGGTCGGTTATATTGATTTCATTTTCAGTGGGGGTTAGGATTCAGCCTCCCCTGTAGCTAGGGTGACCCGAAAAATTTGACTTCAGATTCGGATTCAGCGAACCCAAAACCTTAAGAAACCGTTGAGAATTTCAAGTCACTATAAAAAATTAGTTTCCAAAGTCACTATAAAAAAAAAAGTAGTAGCTTTTCAAAAAACGGTAAAAATTTCACGTTTTTTCAAAGTTACTTTCTTCACAAAATGGAATTTTTATCATGGTGAATAACAAGTTTCGAAAAAATTATAAGGATCACCCAAAGGGGTAAGCATGAACAAAATAGTATGAAAAAATTTTAAATTTCGGCTTTGAGTGAGTTTGGCGTTACCGGACTTAATTATTCGGTAATTTCCAGCATAGAATCAGAGTTTTCACTAAATTTTACATCAAAGCAGATGGGTTTTGCTACTTTGGCGCAAATTTCAAAAGCATAATTTTTTCTTTCAAAAATGTCTTAAAAAAATCGCAAAAACCCAGTTCTTTGAGCAGAACCATGTTTCGACAATTCATCAACCAGAAGCATGTTTCGACAATTCTTGAGCTTTTAGCAGCTCTAATTATTTTATTTGCAACCATAGTTAATAATTTATAGGATACAAGGGGGCGATCTTCACATGGTTGTTGGCTAATTTGAGCGGCGATGTCTCCTATAGACTATAAACTTGAGGGGTCTCTACAAGACCTTTAAAATGGAATGTCGGTAGGGCTTGGGTCCCAACCACATTACTAATTTCCTCTACGACCATAGCAAACGAAAAATGGACAATTATTTACGGATATGCACCTGGAATGTCCGGACCCTTTATATGAAAGGTGCCGCTATCCAACTGGCGGAAGCCCTCGAAAAATTAAAGGCTGACATCACCGCCATCCAGGAGATGCGATGGAAAGGACAAGGCTGCTCTAAGCGATTCTTACGCCATTCTCGGCGATTTTAACGCGAAGGTCGGTAAAGAAGGCATCTTTGGCTCCACTGTCGGTCAGTTCATTCTCCACGAGACCACTTCGAATAACGGTCTAAGACTGATAGACTCCGCCGCGGCGCGAAACATGGTAGTTAGGAGCACCAGATTCGAACACCTCGATATCCAAAAGGCAACCTGGCTGTCCCCAGATCAAAAACGTGAAACCAACAAATTGATCATGTGATGATCGACGGAAGGCACGCTTGAAGTGTACTGGATGTGCGCACATTTCGGGGGGTCAATATTGACTCCGACCATTATCTTGTTGCATCCAACATCCGCATGCGATTGTGCAATGCGAAGAATATATGGGCATTTCCACAGAAATGTCAACCGCAGTTAAAAAATTCAATGCCAATAAAAGTATGTTGTTTTAACATATATATATAGGGAATCCATCAAATTTAACCGATGTAAGCAAATTTTACATTTATTCATAACAAATTTTGAAATATTCAAATGTAAAGTCGAACAAGTGCAAAAGTTCTATTTTGAACATTTCTATTGCCGTTTTGTTTTAATTTATGTTCGTAATGAGAGCCATTATGCATTGACATTTGCTCTTTTAAATCTCGGTTTGTATTTAAAGAATATAAGAAAAATGTAAACAGGACGATGTGATTGCCAATTACGGTACATTTTTTCTTTGTTTCATCGTATATTTAACTGTAGCGTGCGACATTGAAAAAAAGCATTTGTTATCAGTGAGTCAAAGGTGTTTGAGCAATGCGTATCAAATATTCGTAGCAAATAGATATTTTTATTGCAAATTAAATAAAAAAAATTTTGCTGCAAAATAATCAACGCTTTGATCTTGGTACTTATTTAAAGTTTGTAGCGTGCGACATCGTAAGTGTGAAATATATAAATTTGATATAATTTTTTGTATCTTAATACAAAATATAAAAAATTTGAATGTAGATGAGTAAAGACAGCGGCAAGAAGAATAAATTGAACTGCAAACGGTGGAGAGAAAAATTGAAAGATGATGAAACAAAATTACAAAACTACACAGTGTTGCCAAGTCAGTGCTTTTAGTACTAGATCTAATGCTTTTCGGTGTTGGAAAACGCTAAATTTTAAAAAAGCACTATACGAAAAAGCACTAACTTTGGTGCTTTTCCATTTTAGTTTAAGTGCTTTTTGACCGTAAACTCAAAAACGTGTATTTACCATGAAATAAAAAAGTCTTAAAATCGTTGCAAATGTTTCAAAAAAATATTTAATTTATAAGTTGGTTCTTTCTACTAACACCTCACAAAATTCAAACAATTTGTTCAGAAAAATTCCAAATAAAGAATTGATTACAAAATAAATTCAAGATTATATCGACCCCTTTGCGTGAAATTATCGTAAAGTGCCAAAAACCAAATTTTACAGTAGAGCGTTTTTTCTACTTTTCTGTGCTTTAGCTTGCACTATCAAAACCAAATTTGGTATGTACTTTTGGAGAACCTATAGGGATTTCAGCTGCAATATTTTACAGGGTGATGCGTTGTAGGATGTAGAACAAATTTGCATCAAAAAGTCAAAGCACATACGATAATTTCGCGCAAAGGGGTCGATATAACCAAAACACGTTTTTTGATCTGTTATTATCTTTGATCTGTTGTTTTTTGTGACTTGGTGTCTTTTGGTTTGAGATTATTGGCAACACTGAAACTATAAATTAAAAAAAAAGGAAAGAGTGCGGATTGCTAGACAGAAGAAGAAGTGGAGAGCGCTGGCTGAAGGTAAAGAAGATATAATTCCAGAGAAACGGAAATATAATCACATACGACAGCGAAAGAGGCACCGAAAACTCTTAGAAAATTAAATATGGGCATTTCCATAGTCGCGAACGCGACATTCGTACGCCTTTGAGGAGCAAAATAATAAATAAAACTCAAAACAAATTTTCTTTTTTTTCAAGTTTTAGATAGCATTTTATTAGCACTATATTTAGAAAAAAAAGTTAGGTTCTCTAGATTTTATGTTTCCAAAATATTAGCAATAAACATGGCATCGCGAACGCGACAAAAAATGGAACTCGTTTTCGACTGCATCTAGAAAAATGCAGATATCTGCGAAACGCAACATAATATTTTACAGCGGTAAATTGTAAATTAAAACAGATTAATGAGGCTTTCAAGAAATAGTTGTCATTTTGATATATTTCCATTAGCTTTTTTTTTATTGAGCTTAAGCCTGATCGCGAACGCGACATCTAGCACGCGACATTTTTTCTCATCACGTTTTTAATAAGAATTAGTTAAAGTAATTTCAGCTAAATATTGCATTACCTAACAAAAACATCGTATATATTATTTGGGAGTTTTATTTTAGTTATATTAATAAAAAAAAAAAAAAATATATGAGGCTTGTGAGAAAAATTAGGATATATTATTTTAACCCCACCCGTACTACGTATGTTGTTATTTACTTTATGACGAGGTTTTTTACGCCCATAAGGAGGCGTGGCAGATATATAAAAGTACATACATTATCCTGCAGTATCACAATCTAAGTTGACTTAACCATGTATGTCCCTGTTTTTGTATGTCCCTCTGTCTGTTGACATGATTACAGCCGTTATTATTATGTTATCGTAATGAAATTCGATATTTAAGCTTATATTGTAAAAATAAAGATCATGTTCGAAAATAAGCCAAATAGGATGAAAACCACGTATACCTCCCATACAAATTGACGTTCTCAAAATGGAAAATTTCTTAAAAATCTCTTAAAAATCAATCCAATGACTTGAGAATAAGCTCATGAGATTTAATTAGAACTATTAACACTTAGTAAAAAATTCAGCAAAATCGAATGAAACCTTTCCATACTTCCCATACAAAGTATATTTAAAAAACGGCGCATGATCGCGAACGCGACACATTTTGATGATCAATATTAAATGTTTAGTATGATTTTTACCTGCAGTAACTTTTTTTTTATAGTAAGGCGACCAAATTTGATTTAAGTTACAATTTTCAGACACTTGCTAAGAACGATCACGAAGTTCTGATAACATATGATGATTTAGGTACAAGAACGCGACATTCGAATAGTAGTTACAGCAATATAAAAAATTTACCGTAAATCGTGCTTAGTTTGGTATCTTTTTATTTTTTATTTTTTATTTGTAGTTTATAGATGGATTTTATAAGAAGAGTGCAAACATAACGTTCATAAATAAACGAAAAATACTAAAGAGAAAAAGTCCTTAAAAGCAGCTAAAAGCACGAAAAACATATTTCTCAGATATCAGGCCAATTTTCTCAGAATAAAAACTCAAATTAGTTGTAAATGCAGTAAATTATAAAAATTCAAGCATTTTTTTTAAATAATAACAAAAAAATTATTTGTTTATTTAACAATTTTTTTTTCGGTCCCGGTAGACCTTTCTGTGGAAATGCCCATATACGTAGACAAAATGTAGGCAAACCTTGGCGAAAGCGGTCATAAAAGTGGAGCAAGCGATGCCAAAGGACATGCACAAAGGGCTAAAAGTTATTGATGTCCTGGTCGAAAAATATAAGCAGGACAAAAATTAAATATAACATTATTAATACTTTTCTCATTTAAGTTCGTTTCTGTTCTTTATTTTTTCATATATAAGATGAATATCCTTTTTTTCATTATGTAAGATATTTGAAGTTTATAATTTTTGTTGTAAAAATAATTATATTCAATACATTAAAAATTATTTAAAATCATCTCCTGCATATCCAATTATATAAAAAGTAAAATATAAACGTAAAATATATGATGCAACAACATGTAGCGTGCGACAGTGATTAAAATAAGAAAAAAGCTGCTTGATATTTTTAATCAAATAAAAACCATTTTTAAAAGACATCAATGCACAACACTGCAAAATTAGTTACATTAAAATAATGCCTCTTGTTTCGCTGAAATCAGTGTTTGAACTGTTTGCCTCAAAATGAACTTGTGTTTTTGTAGCGTGCGAATCCCTTAGTTTTTTGTAATTTTCTTGAAAACGAACAATTGCCAAAAATCAACCTTAGCACCAATTACAGTGTTAATAAAGAGCCATAACTTTCGCCTTTTATCAACATAAAAAAATGTTTTCGCATATGTCTTTTTTCACTTTGAATGCGTACGAATGTCGCGTTCGACATCATGGATATGCCCATATGCACAGGTATGCAACGAAAGTTTGATGTCGATAAGCTTCTATCACAACGGACCGCCGAGGCCAACTCCGCTCAACTTTCGGTTAAGCTCACACTCGACGACGTACAGTGGTTCCAATGACGAATCTAGCTAGACAAAAGTCAAAATTTTGTGTGTTTTAAAATAAACTCTTGAATTTTATAATCTTCGGCAACTATTTGTACATTAATGCAGAAGTAATGGTTTTACAAAAAAAAAAGTGTGCGTGTCAGCTACGACGCGCGATTGGAGTTTACTTCTTATTGATTGCCTTGGAATTTTATATAATCATGTACAATAGGCAAAGTGGTTAAATATATAAACTCATTATGCATTAACAGTAAACATTATCAATTTCATAACCAAAATGTAATGTCGTTACCAACAACTGAGGCAGTAAAATTTAAATAACTAAACCTCGAAACATAAAAAAATTGAAGCACAATTTTTTAAAAGTCGTGATGATTGAACAAAATCTAGACGTCCCCAGTGTTCTTCCAAAAAAATAAATATAAATTAATATAAATAAATCAAAAATGTTATTTTAATATGAAATCCATTAAAGTTTCAATGACCCAGCCTAAACCTCAGATAGTCCAGTTACACCCGCTTGGCCACAGAATCATCCATTTATGTCTAAATGCTTCGTAGAATTCATAAAAGTGACAATGACCTCAGATAATCCCATTGCATCCGATTGGCCATAGAATCATCCATTTTGGCCCAAATGTTCCTTGGAACCCTCAGAAGACACAATGACCCGCCTTTGACCTCAGATAATCCCATTGCATCCGATTGGCCATAGAATCATCCATTTTGGTCCAACTGTTCCTTGGAACCCACAAAAGACACAATGACCCGCTTGTGACCTCAGATAATCCCATTGCATCCGATTGGCCATAGAATCACCCATTTTGGTAGAAATGTTCCATAAAACCCATAAAAGTTCCACTGACCCGCCAATGACCTCAGATAATCCCATTGCATCCGTTTGGCCATAGAATCACCCATTTTGGTCCAAATGTTCCATGGAACTCATAAAAGTTCCAATGACCCGTCTATGACCTTAGATAATCCCATTGCATGCGATTGGCCACAGAATCACCCATTATGGTCCAAATGTTCCATGGAACCCATAAAAATTCCAATGACCCGCCTTTGACCTCAGATAATCCCATTGCATCCGATTGGCCATAGAATCATCCATTTTGGTCCAAATGTTCCATGGAACCATTAAAAGTTCCAATGACCTTCCTGTGACCTCAGATAATCCCATTGCATCCGATTGGCCATAGAATCACCCATTTTGGTGCAAATGTTCCATGGGACCATTAAAAGTTCCAATGACCCGCCTATGACCTCAGATAATCCCATTGCATGCGATTGGCCACAGAATCACCCATTATGGTCCAAATGTTCCATGGAACCCATAAAAGTTCCAATGACACGTCTATGACCTCAGATAATCCCATTGCATCCGTTTGGCCATAGAATCACCCATTTTGGTCCAAATGTTCCATGGAACCCATAAAAGTTCCAATGACCTTCCTGTGACCTTAGATAATCCCATTGCATCCGATTGGCCATAGAAAAACACCCATTTTGGTCCAAATTTTCCTTGGAACCCACAAAAGACACAATGACCCGCTTGTGACCTCAGATATTCCCATTGCATCCGATTGGCCATAGAATCACACATTTTGGTCCAAGTGTTCCTTGGAACCCATAAAAGACACAATGACCCTCTTGTGACCTCAGATAATCCCATTGCATCCGATTGGCCATAGAATCACACATTTTGGTCCAAATGTTCCTTGGAACCCACAAAAGACACAATGACCAGCTTGTGACCTCAGATAATCCCATTGCATTCGATTGGCCATAGAATCACACATTTTGGTCCAAATGTTCCTTGGAACCCATAAAAGACACAATGACCCTCTTGTGACCTCAGATAATCCCATTGCATCCGATTGGCCATAGAATCATCCATTTTGGTCCAAATGTTCCTTGGAACCCACAAAAGACACAATGACCCGCTTGTGACCTCAGATAATCTCATTGCATTCGATTGGCCATAGAATCACCCATTTTGGTCCAAATATTCCTTGGAACCCACAAAATACACAATGACCCGCTTGTGACCTCAGATAATCCCATTGCATCCGATTGGCCATAGAATCACCCATTTTGGTCCAAATGTTCCTTGGAACCCATAAAAGTTCCAATGACACGTCTATGACCTCAGATAATCCCATTGCATCCGTTTGGCCATAGAATCATCCATTTTGGTCCAAATGTTCCATGGGACCATTAAAAGTTCCAATGACCCGCCTATGACCTCAGATAATCCCATTGCATCCGATTAGCCATAGAATCATCCATTTTGGTAGAAATGTTCCATGGAACCCATAAAAGTTCCAATGACCTTCCTGTGACCTTAGATAATCCCATTGCATCCGTTTGGCCATAGAATCATCCATTTTGGTCCAAATGTTCCTTGGAACCCACAAAAGACACAATGACCCGCTTGTGACCTCAGATAATCCTATTGCATCCGATTTGCCATAGAGTCATCCATTTTGGTCCAAATGTTCCTTGGAATCCACAAAAGACACAATGCCCGCTTGTGACCTCAGATAATCCCATTGCATCCGATTGGCCATAGAATCATCCATTTTGGTCCAAATGTTCCTTGGAACCCACAAAAGACACAATGACCCGCTTGTGACCTCAGATAATCCCATTGCATCCGATTGGCCATAGAATCACCCATTTTGGTCCAAATGTTCCATGGGACCATTAAAAGTTCCAATGACCCGCCTTTGACCTCAGATAATCCCATTGCATCCGTTTGGCCATAGAATCACCCATTTTGGTCCAAATGTTCCATGGAACTCATAAAAGTTCCAATGACCCGCCTTTGATCTCAGATAATCCCATTGCATCCGATTGGCCATAGAATCATCCATTTTGGTCCAAATGTTCCTTGGAACCCACAAAAGACACAATGACCCGCTTGTGACCTCAGATAATCCCATTGCATCCGATTGGCCATAGAATCATCCATTTTGGTCCAAATGTTGCTTCAACCAATAAAAGTTCCAATGACTCCCCTGTCAACTCCATGGAATCCATGGAATCCATTAAAGTGCCAATGACCCGCCTGTGCCCTCAGATAATCCCATTGCATCCGAATGGCCATAGAATCATCCACTTTTGTCCAAATTCTCCATGGAATCCATTAAAGTGCCAATGATCTGCCTGTGACCTTAGATAATTCCATTGCATTCGATTGGCCAAGCATAACGCAAAAATAGTTGAAAATTCAACCATAACGCAAAAATAGTTGAAAATTCAACCATAACGCAAAAATAGTTGAAAATTCAAACGTAACGAAAAAAAGTTGAAAATTCAACCATAACGCAAAAATAGTTGAAAATTCAAACGTAACGAAAAATAGTTGAAAATTTGACTTTTGCCCCCTAATATAATTTCTTTATATGCAAATCGATTCTAAAGGAGTAAACTCCAATAAACTCCAATAAACTCAAAAAAAAACTGTACTTTTTTGAAAATGATTACCAAAAGCTCAAAAGAAACGCCATATCAGCTTAAAGTGTAAAAAAATAACGTTTTTAAGTTAGTATAACGGTTAGCTTTTTTTGAAGATTTCTGCTTCTGCTGCACTTTCATTTGGAAGGCATGCGGTGTCCTTAAGAAAATAATGGACTTTTGGAATTATGAAATGGAAAATCACAAAATTCAAAAATGTACCTTTTAAAAAAAAGGCGTACTTTCGTACTTACGGTACTGAAAGTGTACCCCAAAAGGTACAATTGTACCGCTTGTAGCATCACTGATGCTGACCGTGCATGCCAATGCTGAAGCAGCCAAGCAGTTACTTCCCTTGCTGTTGCTGTCACCGACGTTGACGTCGAAAACACTCGACAATCAAAAACAAAGCATTGGTTTTGTTTGTTTTGGTATTTTCTTAAACGCCGGAAATTTGTCACTGTCCCTGTTCTCAAAGTGGGTCTTGGTAGATCGTATTATTTGTGTTTATTATTGATGTCGAAACGCAGATCGCTGATTTTTTGTATCGACATCTGTTAATAATAATTTATGACATTTTATTGAGTTGGTTCTTTGGAAATGATGTGTGGTCGGGGTGTACAAAATGTGCAGAGAAATTTTGTGGGATACAATGCCTTATTATTGCATTATGATTTTAATCTGAAGAATTATAATTTTTTGACGAGACAATGGACCTACCAGTCGGCCACACAGTCCAGTAGCTCACAGGATATCTATTATCCTATTATCCGTTACATTTCTAATAAAAACCAAGCCGTAATTTTTAAGAAACTAGTATTTTTTTGAAAGAATAGTATTAAAATATGTAAAATTTGGCATAATTAAATCAAGTGCTGAAAAATAAGTAACTTACCGGATTATTTTCCCCAAACCTCTTTCCAAGCCGAATTTCTAGTGATGGTGCAGCATCAGGATCAGATAATGAAAACATTAACGGAGTTATGTTTCTTGCTTTTTCATGCTCTTCAAATTGACCAGATGCTAAATGCAAAACTCCTTCTTGCCTATATATTAAGGGCAGGCCAGTTCTATTTACAAGCCATACGGGAGCACTTATAAATATTTCCATTCCTCTACCTTTCAATAATTGAATCGTAGCTCGAAGGTACAGTTCTCTTTTGTTCATGTCAAGCAATTTTAGCTTAGGTTCTACAGTTCCAGAGTGATTTGAAGGTATGCGAAGTATTCCAGAAACGGTGTAGTTATCTAAAGTAAATCGTATGTGTAATGCTTCGTGAATATTTATGTTATATACATTTGCACATTCCGAGG
The DNA here is from genome assembly GCA_958299015.1 of Tetanocera ferruginea. Lineage (NCBI taxonomy): Eukaryota > Metazoa > Arthropoda > Insecta > Diptera > Sciomyzidae > Tetanocera > Tetanocera ferruginea. The sequence continues at coordinate 47,058,059 of OY282644.1, forward strand.
CATGAATACGGCCAGCGATATGACCGGAAATTCTGAACAATAAGTCACAGCAGAGCATATTAGTTATTTTTAATGGTGTTATTATTAATATAGTATGGCCTGGCATATGCATAACGTCTCTGTTAGGGTATTTGTCACGTTTTATCACTGCCAAAATGTTAAAAGAAGCACTATTTGGTCCAGAACAAGCACACATTTCTTCCACCAATTCATTAACACTTTTTAAACATGTTATGCCTGGTTGACAAAATTCAAACTGCGGCTCATGACTTTCTAATTCACTAACGGAATGGCAAGGTTTGACATGAATTTGGGATCCAATATCATTCAATGGAACACTGAAGCAGTCTTTTGGTTTTATAGTGTACCAGTGCTTTTCGTTATGTAATTTCAAGTCGATACTTATATTCAACATATTAAATACTCTCAAGGCTGATCTCACTGTTACCATTTTCTGAGCTGATCCCATTAGGGATATATCGAATACTATGCGATTACGCCTGACAAACTTTTCTTCGGTGGAGTATCGAAAAAATATTCCTACTTTGTCGATAGAAATAGGACCAACCATGTCCCATCCAGCAATTGAAACTAATATTTGATGCAAGTTTAATTGGTGTGAGTTCATATGACGTAATTTACTTTGAGGACCAAATTTGAAAGGAATAATCTCGTTGGGCTGTACTTGTATCCAATCATTAACCAAATCTCTTTGTGAAATTTCCATTCCTGTAAGTTTGCCTGGTTGACTTAAAATTATTTTAAATTTCAACATTTCTCCAGTAAGATTTTTAAGAACAAATGGTACAAACGGTGTTCTTAACCTATAATTTGGAACAACGTTAAAAGTGCTCGGATTAACATTTAATACTCCCTGGTAATAATCTTGAGTCCAATTATTTCTCACTAGCTTACACAGTTCAATCAAAGTGCTTGTTATGTTTAATTTAAGTAATTGCGTACTTATAACTTTAAAGTTGAAAGAACTTTTTTTATAGTTTGATTGAAAATCTGTATCACATAACCACGAAGCCATAAATTCCCATGGTTCCAAAATAGGCTCCCATCCACTCAATCGCCGATTGAAGTAATCAGCGGCAACTATTCCTTCCAGTTTACCAGACAATACTTTTGAAATACATGGGACTTCATTTAAAAAATTATCTTTAAGTTTCTGTGAAAGTGACAAGCGCGATAAGCATATTTCTAAAAGCGGAACGTCAGCATCTTTGCAATCATCAATAACGCAAACCGATATAAACTGAGCTATAACTCCAATTGAAAAAATGTTAACAGATTTTGTTTTTAACTGAGTTTGTTTTTGTTGTGAAAGCCATATTGCCGCTTCATTCAATTTGTTACTGCTGATTTCCATGGCATACAAACAGTCTTTAGGATTAAATCCCATTGCAATTAAAGGCGATATTATTTCGAAGTCAATAGAAGCTTGTTTTTTATTTGATTGTTTATCTTGTGCTGCGCGAGTTTGTGCTGTAATAGACTGCAACATTTTACAAAATAACTTGACATCATGATATGATAACCTAATGCACAAATTTTTTTGTAATAATATATCAAGCTGGTTATTTTGTAGTTCTATATTCAGTGTAACGGGATCAATAATGGATAATGCACTTTCATGTTCGAAACCAAGAATGCAAGAAAAAACTTCTAAATGATTAATGTTAACTGATATTGGATGATAGCAATCGTAAGGCTTGTAAGATAAAACCGTTGTACTCTTCAAAATTATTGAACTCGAATCAATTTGATCGGTTTTTTCAACAAATACTAATTCGGAATCTGTTACATTTAAAATTATTTCGAAAGAAGAAACACCATTCGCATCGTTATTTTGACGTGTTGTTTTATGTGGCTTATGGAAAGTAAATTTTTTTTCTACCAAGTTAAATTCAGTTTGTTCACCAATATAATCTTTGATACATTCCATCCAATCAAGAATTGCTATGATGCGCATATTATTTAGTAATATTTTGTATTTGTTGCAATTTGGTCCTCTTCTGCTATGAACTTCAGCTTGGACGACATTTTTCAATATATGAATTGGCTTTATTATTTCAAAGAAAACGTTGCTTGGTTTTATATTTTCACTGGAAGATGATCTATATCTAGAATCAGTGATTGAAATTTCACTTGATACCAAATCAATATCTTGAGAACCATCGCAAAAGGATTCGATTTCTAAAAAAGATTTTATAAAGTTGATGCAAGCTAAGGATGTAAATTCCATTGAGTTTCCTTTCTGAATATTAAGATGTACTGAAACGTCCTCTAACTCGATTTTTATAGAAAAGACCTTCCAAACAGACGATTCTTGTTTCTGATTATTGACTTCTAGCGTAGAGTTTATTTTCCCAAATGATTCGCATAAATTAAAATGATAATTTTGGAAAACATCATCTATGTTTTCACCTAAATTGTATGCAAGAAATCCTCGTATTACTTTATATTGCTGTAAACTTAAAATGCAACTAACTTTTGAAAGCGTCCCCTTAACAGTCACATCGGGGATGTTATGAGTTTCGTTTGAGTTCATTTTTCGTTCTACATGTAGCTTTAAATAACATTTTTCTTCGAATATATTATTACCACATTTACCTACTCGAAACGATCCCAAATTAAAGGATTGCTTTAAGTTATGTAAGCTAAAATCATTTTCTTTGACTATTCTTTTTCCAGCAAACAAATTAATATTCACTAAATCCATTTGCATGACATCAATAATTTCATCTACAGCTTTGATATTATGTTTTTTGCTTGTAATGAATCCCTCACTTGCAAAATGAAAGCTATTTAGTAAGGAGAACTTTCCTAAGTCTGCGACAATCAAATCGTTACTTTCATAACAAAGAGGGAGTAATATTATTGGCGATTCAGCTTTTATTTCGAGGCCAATTTGCATAGGCCGTTGAAAAATTTCTGTTTTATTTTCAGATAGCTTGATTTTTTTAATGACGGGCTGAAAATAATAAATACAATTATCATTTGCTGGTACTAAAATGCATTTCATATAAGATACTTACTTTTTGAAGTTGAAGAAACTCCTTTATAAAGGATTGGATTTCCAAAATAAATCTTTTAGTATGTATGTACCGAACTGAAGACATATGTATTTCTAAAACTGCATCTCTCTCCAAAGACTGCACTTTGCTTATTGGAACACGTCTAAAATATGAAAATTAGAATTTATTGATTGAGTTTTGTAACTGTTAATATAATGTTATAAAAGAAACACATTTTATGCGTATAAGATTGAATCATTCGGCATAGCAATGATCGACTTCATAGCAAAGCTATCAAGTTATGATTGCAATCTTAATATGTAGTCAAGCTTCCTACATCGCTCAAACTGTTTATAGTGTTCATACTGTTCACAGTGACACAATTTGAGGGTCATCGCGGAGATCGCAGAAAATTCCAAAACAGGGTGAAAGTATACCCCTTTCTGACCGTATACGCACAATTGTGCGTATGACTTCAATTCTTATTAATTCAATAAAATGCTGCCGTATTGCGATTAGACATGAAGCACACAATTGTGTATTATGTAATTTTTTTTAAAGAAAACCAACATTTTCCGTTATTTGTGTTTGCGTTTCTAGTGAAATGATATTTTTTAGTTCGGTACTTTGAAGTATTAAAATTTATTTAAATTATTTAAAGTTTGATATACACCATCTAATAATAACTTTAACGATCAAGAATTACAAACTTTAATTAGAAAGTGATATTCGCGGTTTTGATTTTGTAATTTAATTAATCAGGGGCAAACGCAGGGGGGTTTTGGGGGGTTAACCCAAATGAATAAAAATAAAATGTATAAGGCAAAACTATTAAAAATGAAAAGATTTGAGTACAAATAAGTAGGTATAATACAGCGGTTCTGGGTCAGGAGCAGGAGCGGTGTGAGTCATCGTCTGTCCGTCCGTCTTTACCCATGGCACAAACCGCACTTACCCAAGACACAAACCAATTTCTTATATGTAAAACTCACCACAAGAGGCGCTTTTCGCAAAAGTGTCACCACTACTCACCACTAGAGGCGCTTTTCGCAAAAATCGTCACCACTACTCACCACTATGTGTTTCACCTATGTTTGTAGTCAGAGTCCGCTAGCAGATTTGTCTCTTGGGTCTGTGTCTAGGGGTTTGGTGTGTTTGGAAATGGTGGATATTGTGTTTCACCTATGGGTCTGTGTCTGGGACAGTGCTGCCGTTTTACAATTTTGAATAGTAGTAAATTTCCAGTTTTTGGGGAGTATTTTGCAAGTTTTAGGAGTACTTTAGTTCTTGGAAATAATGACAAAAAATAACTTTACCAAAACAAACATATAATGATATAAAATGTTATTATTTTTCCTTTTTATTAATTTACCTTGTTTTTTCATTTCATTAACAAAGTTTTTTCATTAAAATGGCTATAAATTTTGACATGATGGCAATATCACATAGCTTCATAGTTGTAGCCAATGAAGCACACCTTTTTATTGGTTTATCCAAGTTATAATTTTTCCCAATCGGTTCAAAACTACACTCCAAAAATGAAACCCGTGCCAACCTTGAAGGGCTTATTGCATAAACATGATAAGCCAAAAATAAAAATTTTTAAATAATCGCCTTTGAATCATTTTAAAAATACATAATATAGACGTTGCATGTTGTTGTACTTTTAATACTTGTATATGTTGTTATCCAACATGTAGAAAAGCTAATGAATAATAGTGGAATGCACAAAATTTACTGTTTGACGATTCCTTGGTATAAGAATTCCTTTGTTTTGGTATAAGAAAATTTTTGTAATTAATCGTTTATCATCTTTTGTTTTTGCAGTACTAAACTGCAGAAACTGAAATTTCGTCAAATTTTTAAAGCAATGAGTATAAATTCCATAAATGGAAAGATATCGCCGAATGGTTTTAGATTCACATAAGTTATGTTCTTAACTAGAAGTCTGCTAACTTATTTTCCAAATTCGCGAATTTTTTCCATTTGGTCGCCTCGTTACACTAAAATTATTTTTTGCATTAATGGTGAGTTAACATTAGGCCGTTTTGAGCTATTAATAAATAGTAGTACTTTTTGTATTTGGGGAGTATAGTAGTACTCAAGAGCCAATAGGAGTATAATACTCCGATAGTAGTACTTTCGGCAGCGCTGGTCTGGGAGCGAGCACTAATTGTAGTGGGTTTTTGTCTAGGGGTTTGGTGTGTTTGGAAATGGTGGATATTGTGTTTCACCTATGGGTCTGTGTCTCGGGGCGAGCACTAATTGTAGTGGGTTTTTGTCTAGGGGTTTGGTGTGTTTGGAAATGGTGGATATTGTGTTTCACCTATGGGTCTGTGTCTGGGGGTGAGCACTAATTGTAGTGGGTTTTTGTCTAGGGGTTTGGTGTGTTTGGAAATGGTGGATATTGTGTTTCACCTATGGGTCTGTGTCTCGGGGCGAGCACTAATTGTAGTGGGTTTTTGTCTAGGGGTTTGGTGTGTTTGGAAATGGTGGATATTGTGTTTCACCTATGGGTCTGTGTCTCGGGGCGAGCACTAAGTGAGTGGTTTGTGTCTAGGGTTTGGTGTGTTTGGAAATGGTGGATATTGCGTGCCAACTTTTGAAGACGAAGTGGTGGAAAACAATTTCTATAAAGCATGTTGAATATGTTTTTTTTTTTTTTTTTGGTGTGTTTGGAAATGGCGTCAGAGTCCGCTAAACCTTGATCTTGAAAATACAAACTGTTCTTGACCATACTCAAATTCGTTGATATGAATAAAAACAAAACGATTTAATTTTTGTATGAACATTTCTTTATTAAAATTTATACGAATTTTTTTATTTTTTCATTAAATAATTCTCCTGATTTCACTTGTTAAAGGCGAATATTCAATTAATCGATCATGCATTATTAAGCAGTAGGCAGACGTTTTATCTGGAATAGGTTTGGATGCTTCTGTATCAAACTCAATTCGTATATCAATGGGTCCAACTTTAACTGCTTCATTTTGGTGTGTTACATCAACAACTACAAGCGGTGCATAAGTCTTATATGCTATAACATCTAACAATGGTTGCGAATCCCGCATATAATAGCTTTGTTGAAATTTTGAATACATATCATATAGAACAGCATACTGACCCATCTCGAAGCGACTATTTAAATCATCATAAGGATAAGATTCAGAGTTAAGATATACTTTTAAATTAGATATATTGCAATGATCGAATGTATTTCCTTGCTCCTTGCTCTTCTCGGTTTGTAAACCAAAAATAAGAAATCTAGGTCTTTCATTATGTGGTGAAAGCTTTAAATTCCATAAAACCTTTGTACTCTTTGGAAGTATTGGATTTACATGACAGTCCCAACTTCTAAACGGTATAGATATCAAGTTTTTGTTGTTAATTATCTTGAATATTTCCAATTTTGCAAAATCTGATAATTGAATGTGCGGGATTTTCCATACTATATCCAGTATTGTAAATTTTAATTGATCTGCTACATTAGTAGGATGATATGATCTTTCATTAGATGAAGAACGTTGAAGGATTAGCTCATGTTTAGAATTTAATATTATTTTATTATAATCTTCAGCAAAACCCAGCCACATTTTCAGAGGTATACAGCAACTAAAGTGAGTTTTTTCCAACACAAAATTTTCTTCAAGACACCAACTAGCATTCTTTAATGCATCGCTTTCAGCTTTATTCAATGATACAAAATTTTTCATACTTGAGGAGATTCCAAGATTGCGAGTACGATCAACTTCGAAACCATTAATTTCATATCGAATTTCATCAAACAGATATGAAACAAAGTTGTTTTTAAATTTCACCCCTGATGTTGCAACATCTTTACCTCCTTCCTGTTTTACTATAAAGCCATGTATGTAAATCATACTCTCACTTGGTAAGACAAGAAGATCTTGATTTTGAATTGGTATACGAATTTCATCATTATTTTTGAAGGATTTCATGTATGGAGAGTAACTGTGGTATTCCCTCTTTATAATACTCTCATCATACATTGGTTTTTGAAGAACATTTAATATTTCATTCATGATTGAAGCGTTAATCCTAAAGATTTTAAAAATTCTATATTTGACGTTGTCAACAGTTTCTGTTTTGTATATCCCCGATCGAGTGTTGATGTAGGACTAAATAGAAATCCTTGTTGCAGAACACCTTTATTGTTTTTAGTGTAAATAATCATAACTGTTTTTTTTTTTACTCTGGCTTAAAGTGAAGTCTAATAGAAATATTTTCTCCTCGAAAATTTAAAAGATCACCATCTTGATTTAAGACTCGTATCGTTAAGTTGTTTACTTCTTGACAGTTGACAGGTAAATAAATGACATTTCGATGTTTTTCACTTATTTTATATCATGGTGGGATATCAAGTGGGAATTCATGAATAGTATGAACAGAAGTGTTATTTAAATATGAGCCGGTTGTTAAGCTGCATTCAATTTGTATTTTGTTTACACTTGTAATATTCAAAGGTAAATCAGATTCAAATAGCGTACCCCCATCCACATCATTATCATATGATGATTTATTTACTCTCAACAACCTTCTACTAAATCCAAGAAGCTCTCCTATACTATTTGGTTGAGAAAAATCTATATCTTCGCTCGATGAAATTTCAGTTTTAAGAGTGTTGTTATTTGATTCGACAGTTAGCAAAATGGATTCATCGATGTCTTTTATACTTGCCTCTAAGAAAAAAGCAATATCCTCAAGCTCATATGATCCAACTGGTACTGCAATAGTATGAGTTCCGATATGAAACAAATTGTTGTGGTCATCTATATTTGGTAAGGAATTAAATGCTACAAAGTCAATTAGCCCGCAAACATATTTAGTATCCAATTTAATTGGAGGAAAATATTTGGCAATCAAAGTTGATCAAGTTCCGCTTAAAGATATTGTAATTGACATTACGAGTATTCGTTATAAACTAACAATCGATATATATTTTTCTTGATTTAAGTATTAAATGAAAGTGTTTTAAATTCGTATATTTTCTTTATTTTTATTAGAATTTATAAATTTTCTTAAGAGTAAAACATTTTTTTCAGCACATATATAATATTTCTTATGATAACAGCATACGTCTACAGATTTATCATTTTGATATAAAGTTTTTAAATTTGGACAGTTTAAATCATCTAAGTTATAAAAAATAATTTTTTCAGTTAACAAATTTTGAATATATTTAATTTTTTCCAATCCTTTAACATAACAAATACAGTTCTTGTCTTTGATAAATGTTTTAAAATATTCCAAAATATTTGTTAAAGTTGAATTTCCAACTTCCCATTTTAATCCATGATGATGTCTATAAAGCCAATTAATAGAAACGTTTTCTTTTGTTGACAGTAATGAATATTTTATATAACACTAGCAGTACCCGGCGAGCGTTGCTACGCCTTAGGCCACGTGCATAGTAAACGCCGATTCAGACTGCCTGCCTGTGTCCGCAGAGTGTGTGAAAAAGCGAGAGAGATAGATATTTGTATCTCATTTGTTCACACAGATTTCAGCTTGCCTGTCTGTCTGAATCGGCGTTGAAAATGCACGCAGCCTTAGACAAACACATGTACTTCATCTGTGACTTCAGAACCTATTCGATCAAAAATGTAGCTTGTAGGGGAAGGTGCACCCACTTGACCAAAGCTCAGACCAGTTTTCTATTAGAAGGACATTACCAAATGGCAACTCCATTCGGAATTTCACTGATCAGCGATTTTTATTTCCAATGCTATTTGTTATTAAAAACTTGGCTTGTATGGGCGGATTCACACCCCGTTTTCCAATGCCCGTGCTATATTTCTTGTCGAAAGACATTTCCAAAAATTAAATTTATACTGAGTTTAAATATTATGAAACATTAAGTACCACAGCTATTCGATATTAAACATTTAAACTATGTTGATGGTGTCACGACCCAATTTCCAATGCTTGCTGAATTTTTCCAGTGGATGGACACGACTAAATGTTATATTCCTTCCGAGTTTCACAAATTTGTGACTTATGTTTCTTAAATTATACTGAAAAGTTTGAATGCCTTAAAAGTGTCACGCCCCTTCTGCAACGGCTTTAAAATTTTACCAGTAAAACAGCACGTGAAAATTGAGGTCAAATACAGAATTTTGGAGCTGTGCAACATGTAATTCTAAAGCTATTCGATATCGATGCCAAACTTCACAGGAGCGCTCTGCAGACTTTGCTAGAGTTTCCCTGAAAATTTCATAACAATTGGTTTAGCGGTTTTGAAGTCTACTTGTACATACAATCATTTTAATATACAAAGAAGATGTTAACAGCTTGTTTAAAATATGCTTAACTAACGCATCCTTTAAACACTAAAATATGCGTCAAACATACGTTTTCGATGCGTTTTACATGCGCTGCGTAGCTTATGCCAGGCTGTCTAATATAATGGAAAACCATTCAAAAGTTGAATTATAATATTAAGGTTCAACTAAAACTACTGGAGACCAATGCAAATGCATTATTTATAATGCTATTATAAAAAAACAGAGAAACCAACCAACTTGAGACCCTCCTCCTTTTTGAAATCGGTTAAAAATAAAAAATATGCTCCAATCACAATAACTCTTTTAATGTGCAACATTTATTAACACGCGAAATAAAAAACTTTGAGGCTTCTGTTTGGAACAAAATCGAAAATCCAACTAAATTAAAGAAGTTATATTGGTATTCCTCTACATTTATGGTCATAATTTTGTTACAACTTCATTTCATAGTACCAACCTATTTGATTTTAAAAAAGACGTTGGAAAATAAAAACAAAAATTATTTTCTGATGCGTCCAATATAAACCTATTGAAAAGTTTAAAGGAAATCTATTTTATAAGGTTGTATGCATGAACATAATTTCTGCGCAGATGAACACAAACAATGACATATCAATGCGACATTTCAGATCGTACCAGGGTACACTGAATAAGGTAGTAGCAAGACGGAGAGCGTGACTGCCGTTAATGTCAAAGCGAACTGCTTGAGCTGTTGTTGTTGTTGCTGTTGTTTTTCAGCAGCCATTTGATTTTGACACTTTCGGATATGCGAAAGAGAGCACAGTCAGTTTTGAAGCAACCTTGTTATTCAACCATGGATCGTACTGAGATCCTCTGAGAAGCATTTGAGCATATGCAATGGAATATTTGTATACTGAAATAACTACAACAATAAAAAATTTCATCCCCCATTTCATGGTAAGATTTTAATATATTTATATTTCTCTCTGAGCAAGAAGTTGACTGCAAATAAAGTAGCTAGTGTTGCCATAAAAACAAATTTTAAATCTGAACTATTTTATAAAGCTTTCAATCCGTCGAGATTGTGTTATTGTCGATGAATAACATTTGCAATAAATAACAAAATAATAATTTGGTGATATATCAGGCATAAGAGGAAAAAGATTTTTTGACTGTAAATATGTATAAACAATTCAAGTCTGAAAACCATAACAAATACGATGTCAGATTGTTGGCAACACTGCTCAACAGACCAAACTGAGAGCAACTCCCGACACAACATGGCAGCCGTGCTGAGTTACTCTCACAGCCAGAGCTTAAGCAATGGTTTTCTGCTGCTTGTTGTGCTGCTTGTACAGCATTAGCATGAATTAAAAGACATGAATTCTTAAATAATTAAAGAAAAAGTTTTGTAAAAAACGTAGTACCCTATTTTAATTTCGCTTATCATAGCAATTGAATAGTGAAAAAATTATAAAAATCGGTTCAGCGGTTATTGAGAACACGTCGCCGCAAATCCGTGAGTCTCCTTTTATATAATAGTATAGATGTGAGTCATCTATGGAAAAACTAAATCCATTGTTAATGTGAAAACTTTGCACATCAATTAATAATATTTTTTTATCCTCCGACATTATGTAATGCTATCAAGAAACCGACAAAGACTGTTTGAATGATGATAAAATATGAGCTTTTGTATTATAATAAAACTTCATTATATATAATGCTTGATCCCAACTTGTATCCATTAATGAACATTCGCAGGTATCAGGACCACATGTTGTTTCATCGCTTGACCACACACAATTGGAATAATGTTCGCCAAATTTCGATTTAATATTTATAACTGAAGCGTATTCGTTGAATTTTTTTTTTAATTTAATTAGGATAACCTTGCGTTCATGCATTAAGGATATATCTTCATTTAAGAAGTCCATCAAAATTTTTGAACGAAAGTCGTTATTCATTACTTGTTAAAATAATTTTCTTAACGCGTTAAGAGCAAATTTTATACTGATTGCTAGTTACCAGATTATATATAAATTTATTTAAGATATATCCATATCCAATTCATGTTTATAATCTTAAATGCTGATTAATGTAGCATTTGAGCGGAGAGTAGTATCATCTTCAGCCACAACCTCAATTTCAGCATTGCTTAAAATTCTCTCGTACTCAACTTGGCGATACTCGAAGCATGAAATATTTAGGCGGCGTTTCATATAATTACTATCATATGTACAGCGGATCCTCAATTTGATATCGTCTTTATATTGGAGTTGAAAATGTCTATAAAATGGTTGTGAACTTTCAATAATTGATAGCTTCAATAAATGCTTCTATAGCCTGTTCCACAGTAAAAGAATTATCTTTAGGCGGTTGAGGTTCCTCTCCATCTAACTCAGGTTCTGCTTCTGTTGATAACACACCGTTTCTGTTTATATCCTTACTCCATTTTAATAGCTTAAAATTCAGTTCTATTTTCACAGTATCATTATTAGGCAATTTTATTGCGAATTCAGTATTTTTCAATTCATTTTCACTCAAATCAATAGGCACTGCAGCTGATAATACTTGAAGTATACATATATAAGAAAGCAATATTATAAGATAATTTTTTATTTTAAGTATTCTTATTAGATATGTTAATTTCTCAACGTTATGTTTAAGAGTGATATAATTACATATGCTCTTCTTATTTAAATACTCTAAAGGAATTTTATTGCAGCAACACCATTATTATTATTATTAATGATATTGATGTTTTTTTTATTCCTGCTGCTCTTCAGTAGAGTCGTTTTCATTAACCACATCTTCGGTTTTTCTCGGAAATCGTTTTTCATATGTTGTGATGTCTATAGTCGTACCATTATAATATTTTTCTATAGCTTCCTTTAAAATGTCTATTTCGTTAAAAATACATGATGGTTTGTAACTGTCTAAATTTACATCTTTAGCACCGCCTTCGAAGACTGTTCCAACTATCGACATCACACCACCAAACACTTCAATTCTCACATGTTGATTATGACTAAATTCAAATATTGGAATATTTGATGGAACTTGCTGACCTCTGTTGAGAGAAAAAATTGGTGTTCTATATCCTCCTTCTGTAGTAAAAAATACATCCATCATTTTCTCCAAGACTACCACATTTATTATTCTGAAAGTTTTCCAATGTGCAAAACTTCGACAGTTAGATTCGACAGTTAGCAAAATGGATTCATCGATGTCTTTTATACTTGCCTCTAAGAAAAAAGCAATATCCTCAAGCTCATATGATCCAACTGGTACTGCAATAGTATGAGTTCCGATATGAAATAAATTGTTGTGGTCATCTATATTTGGTAAGGAATTAAATGCTACAAAGTCAATTAGCCCGCAAACATATTTAGTATCCAATTTAATTGGAGGAAAATATTTGGCAATCAAAGTTGATCAAGTTCCGCTTAAAGATATTGTAATTGACATTACGAGTATTCGTTATAAACTAACAATCGATATATATTTTTCTTGAATTAAGTATTAAATGAAAGTGTTTTAAATTCGTATATTTTCTTTATTTTTATTAGAATTTATAAATTTTCTTAAGAGTAAAACATTTTTTTCAGCACATATATAATATTTCTTATGATAACAGCATACGTCTACAGATTTATCATTTTGATATAAAGTTTTTAAATTTGGACAGTTTAAATCATCTAAGTTATAAAAAATAATTTTTTCAGTTAACAAATTTTGAATATATTTAATTTTTTCCAATCCTTTAACATAACAAATACAGTTCTTGTCTTTGATAAATGTTTTAAAATATTCCAAAATATTTGTTAAAGTTGAATTTCCAACTTCCCATTTTAATCCATGATGATGTCTATAAAGCCAATTAATAGAAACGTTTTCTTTTGTTGACAGTAATGAATATTTTATATAACACTAGCAGTACCCGGCGAGCGTTGCTACGCCTTAGGCCACGTGCATAGTAAACGCCGATTCAGACTGCCTGCCTGTGTCCGCAGAGTGTGTGAAAAAGCGAGAGAGATAGATATTTGTATCTCATTTGTTCACACAGATTTCAGCTTGCCTGTCTGTCTGAATCGGCGTTGAAAATGCACGCAGCCTTAGACAAACACATGTACTTCATCTGTGACTTCAGAACCTATTCGATCAAAAATGTAGCTTGTAGGGGAAGGTGCACCCACTTGACCAAAGCTCAGACCAGTTTTCTATTAGAAGGACATTACCAAATGGCAACTCCATTCGGAATTTCACTGATCAGCGATTTTTATTTCCAATGCTATTTGTTATTAAAAACTTGGCTTGTATGGGCGGATTCACACCCCGTTTTCCAATGCCCGTGCTATATTTCTTGTCGAAAGACATTTCCAAAAATTAAATTTATACTGAGTTTAAATATTATGAAACATTAAGTACCACAGCTATTCGATATTAAACATTTAAACTATGTTGATGGTGTCACGACCCAATTTCCAATGCTTGCTGAATTTTTCCAGTGGATGGACACGACTAAATGTTATATTCCTTCCGAGTTTCACAAATTTGTGACTTATGTTTCTTAAATTATACTGAAAAGTTTGAATGCCTTAAAAGTGTCACGCCCCTTCTGCAACGGCTTTAAAATTTTACCAGTAAAACAGCACGTGAAAATTGAGGTCAAATACAGAATTTTGGAGCTGTGCAACATGTAATTCTAAAGCTATTCGATATCGATGCCAAACTTCACAGGAGCGCTCTGCAGACTTTGCTAGAGTTTCCCTGAAAATTTCATAACAATTGGTTTAGCGGTTTTGAAGTCTACTTGTACATACAATCATTTTAATATACAAAGAAGATGTTAACAGCTTGTTTAAAATATGCTTAACTAACGCATCCTTTAAACACTAAAATATGCGTCAAACATACGTTTTCGATGCGTTTTACATGCGCTGCGTAGCTTATGCCAGGCTGTCTAATATAATGGAAAACCATTCAAAAGTTGAATTATAATATTAAGGTTCAACTAAAACTACTGGAGACCAATGCAAATGCATTATTTATAATGCTATTATAAAAAAACAGAGAAACCAACCAACTTGAGACCCTCCTCCTTTTTGAAATCGGTTAAAAATAAAAAATATGCTCCAATCACAATAACTCTTTTAATGTGCAACATTTATTAACACGCGAAATAAAAAACTTTGAGGCTTCTGTTTGGAACAAAATCGAAAATCCAACTAAATTAAAGAAGTTATATTGGTATTCCTCTACATTTATGGTCATAATTTTGTTACAACTTCATTTCATAGTACCAACCTATTTGATTTTAAAAAAGACGTTGGAAAATAAAAACAAAAATTATTTTCTGATGCGTCCAATATAAACCTATTGAAAAGTTTAAAGGAAATCTATTTTATAAGGTTGTATGCATGAACATAATTTCTGCGCAGATGAACACAAACAATGACATATCAATGCGACATTTCAGATCGTACCAGGGTACACTGAATAAGGTAGTAGCAAGACGGAGAGCGTGACTGCCGTTAATGTCAAAGCGAACTGCTTGAGCTGTTGTTGTTGTTGCTGTTGTTTTTCAGCAGCCATTTGATTTTGACACTTTCGGATATGCGAAAGAGAGCACAGTCAGTTTTGAAGCAACCTTGTTATTCAACCATGGATCGTACTGAGATCCTCTGAGAAGCATTTGAGCATATGCAATGGAATATTTGTATACTGAAATAACTACAACAATAAAAAATTTCATCCCCCATTTCATGGTAAGATTTTAATATATTTATATTTCTCTCTGAGCAAGAAGTTGACTGCAAATAAAGTAGCTAGTGTTGCCATAAAAACAAATTTTAAATCTGAACTATTTTATAAAGCTTTCAATCCGTCGAGATTGTGTTATTGTCGATGAATAACATTTGCAATAAATAACAAAATAATAATTTGGTGATATATCAGGCATAAGAGGAAAAAGATTTTTTGACTGTAAATATGTATAAACAATTCAAGTCTGAAAACCATAACAAATACGATGTCAGATTGTTGGCAACACTGCTCAACAGACCAAACTGAGAGCAACTCCCGACACAACATGGCAGCCGTGCTGAGTTACTCTCACAGCCAGAGCTTAAGCAATGGTTTTCTGCTGCTTGTTGTGCTGCTTGTACAGCATTAGCATGAATTAAAAGACATGAATTCTTAAATAATTAAAGAAAAAGTTTTGTAAAAAACGTAGTACCCTATTTTAATTTCGCTTATCATAGCAATTGAATAGTGAAAAAATTATAAAAATCGGTTCAGCGGTTATTGAGAACACGTCGCCGCAAATCCGTGAGTCTCCTTTTATATAATAGTATAGATGTGAGTCATCTATGGAAAAACTAAATCCATTGTTAATGTGAAAACTTTGCACATCAATTAATAATATTTTTTTATCCTCCGACATTATGTAATGCTATCAAGAAACCGACAAAGACTGTTTGAATGATGATAAAATATGAGCTTTTGTATTATAATAAAACTTCATTATATATAATGCTTGATCCCAACTTGTATCCATTAATGAACATTCGCAGGTATCAGGACCACATGTTGTTTCATCGCTTGACCACACACAATTGGAATAATGTTCGCCAAATTTCGATTTAATATTTATAACTGAAGCGTATTCGTTGAATTTTTTTTTTAATTTAATTAGGATAACCTTGCGTTCATGCATTAAGGATATATCTTCATTTAAGAAGTCCATCAAAATTTTTGAACGAAAGTCGTTATTCATTACTTGTTAAAATAATTTTCTTAACGCGTTAAGAGCAAATTTTATACTGATTGCTAGTTACCAGATTATATATAAATTTATTTAAGATATATCCATATCCAATTCATGTTTATAATCTTAAATGCTGATTAATGTAGCATTTGAGCGGAGAGTAGTATCATCTTCAGCCACAACCTCAATTTCAGCATTGCTTAAAATTCTCTCGTACTCAACTTGGCGATACTCGAAGCATGAAATATTTAGGCGGCGTTTCATATAATTACTATCATATGTACAGCGGATCCTCAATTTGATATCGTCTTTATATTGGAGTTGAAAATGTCTATAAAATGGTTGTGAACTTTCAATAATTGATAGCTTCAATAAATGCTTCTATAGCCTGTTCCACAGTAAAAGAATTATCTTTAGGCGGTTGAGGTTCCTCTCCATCTAACTCAGGTTCTGCTTCTGTTGATAACACACCGTTTCTGTTTATATCCTTACTCCATTTTAATAGCTTAAAATTCAGTTCTATTTTCACAGTATCATTATTAGGCAATTTTATTGCGAATTCAGTATTTTTCAATTCATTTTCACTCAAATCAATAGGCACTGCAGCTGATAATACTTGAAGTATACATATATAAGAAAGCAATATTATAAGATAATTTTTTATTTTAAGTATTCTTATTAGATATGTTAATTTCTCAACGTTATGTTTAAGAGTGATATAATTACATATGCTCTTCTTATTTAAATACTCTAAAGGAATTTTATTGCAGCAACACCATTATTATTATTATTAATGATATTGATGTTTTTTTTATTCCTGCTGCTCTTCAGTAGAGTCGTTTTCATTAACCACATCTTCGGTTTTTCTCGGAAATCGTTTTTCATATGTTGTGATGTCTATAGTCGTACCATTATAATATTTTTCTATAGCTTCCTTTAAAATGTCTATTTCGTTAAAAATACATGATGGTTTGTAACTGTCTAAATTTACATCTTTAGCACCGCCTTCGAAGACTGTTCCAACTATCGACATCACACCACCAAACACTTCAATTCTCACATGTTGATTATGACTAAATTCAAATATTGGAATATTTGATGGAACTTGCTGACCTCTGTTGAGAGAAAAAATTGGTGTTCTATATCCTCCTTCTGTAGTAAAAAATACATCCATCATTTTCTCCAAGACTACCACATTTATTATTCTGAAAGTTTTCCAATGTGCAAAACTTCGACAGTTAGATTCGACAGTTAGCAAAATGGATTCATCGATGTCTTTTATACTTGCCTCTAAGAAAAAAGCAATATCCTCAAGCTCATATGATCCAACTGGTACTGCAATAGTATGAGTTCCGATATGAAATAAATTGTTGTGGTCATCTATATTTGGTAAGGAATTAAATGCTACAAAGTCAATTAGCCCGCAAACATATTTAGTATCCAATTTAATTGGAGGAAAATATTTGGCAATCAAAGTTGATCAAGTTCCGCTTAAAGATATTGTAATTGACATTACGAGTATTCGTTATAAACTAACAATCGATATATATTTTTCTTGAATTAAGTATTAAATGAAAGTGTTTTAAATTCGTATATTTTCTTTATTTTTATTAGAATTTATAAATTTTCTTAAGAGTAAAACATTTTTTTCAGCACATATATAATATTTCTTATGATAACAGCATACGTCTACAGATTTATCATTTTGATATAAAGTTTTTAAATTTGGACAGTTTAAATCATCTAAGTTATAAAAAATAATTTTTTCAGTTAACAAATTTTGAATATATTTAATTTTTTCCAATCCTTTAACATAACAAATACAGTTCTTGTCTTTGATAAATGTTTTAAAATATTCCAAAATATTTGTTAAAGTTGAATTTCCAACTTCCCATTTTAATCCATGATGATGTCTATAAAGCCAATTAATAGAAACGTTTTCTTTTGTTGACAGTAATGAATATTTTATATAACACTAGCAGTACCCGGCGAGCGTTGCTACGCCTTAGGCCACGTGCATAGTAAACGCCGATTCAGACTGCCTGCCTGTGTCCGCAGAGTGTGTGAAAAAGCGAGAGAGATAGATATTTGTATCTCATTTGTTCACACAGATTTCAGCTTGCCTGTCTGTCTGAATCGGCGTTGAAAATGCACGCAGCCTTAGACAAACACATGTACTTCATCTGTGACTTCAGAACCTATTCGATCAAAAATGTAGCTTGTAGGGGAAGGTGCACCCACTTGACCAAAGCTCAGACCAGTTTTCTATTAGAAGGACATTACCAAATGGCAACTCCATTCGGAATTTCACTGATCAGCGATTTTTATTTCCAATGCTATTTGTTATTAAAAACTTGGCTTGTATGGGCGGATTCACACCCCGTTTTCCAATGCCCGTGCTATATTTCTTGTCGAAAGACATTTCCAAAAATTAAATTTATACTGAGTTTAAATATTATGAAACATTAAGTACCACAGCTATTCGATATTAAACATTTAAACTATGTTGATGGTGTCACGACCCAATTTCCAATGCTTGCTGAATTTTTCCAGTGGATGGACACGACTAAATGTTATATTCCTTCCGAGTTTCACAAATTTGTGACTTATGTTTCTTAAATTATACTGAAAAGTTTGAATGCCTTAAAAGTGTCACGCCCCTTCTGCAACGGCTTTAAAATTTTACCAGTAAAACAGCACGTGAAAATTGAGGTCAAATACAGAATTTTGGAGCTGTGCAACATGTAATTCTAAAGCTATTCGATATCGATGCCAAACTTCACAGGAGCGCTCTGCAGACTTTGCTAGAGTTTCCCTGAAAATTTCATAACAATTGGTTTAGCGGTTTTGAAGTCTACTTGTACATACAATCATTTTAATATACAAAGAAGATGTTAACAGCTTGTTTAAAATATGCTTAACTAACGCATCCTTTAAACACTAAAATATGCGTCAAACATACGTTTTCGATGCGTTTTACATGCGCTGCGTAGCTTATGCCAGGCTGTCTAATATAATGGAAAACCATTCAAAAGTTGAATTATAATATTAAGGTTCAACTAAAACTACTGGAGACCAATGCAAATGCATTATTTATAATGCTATTATAAAAAAACAGAGAAACCAACCAACTTGAGACCCTCCTCCTTTTTGAAATCGGTTAAAAATAAAAAATATGCTCCAATCACAATAACTCTTTTAATGTGCAACATTTATTAACACGCGAAATAAAAAACTTTGAGGCTTCTGTTTGGAACAAAATCGAAAATCCAACTAAATTAAAGAAGTTATATTGGTATTCCTCTACATTTATGGTCATAATTTTGTTACAACTTCATTTCATAGTACCAACCTATTTGATTTTAAAAAAGACGTTGGAAAATAAAAACAAAAATTATTTTCTGATGCGTCCAATATAAACCTATTGAAAAGTTTAAAGGAAATCTATTTTATAAGGTTGTATGCATGAACATAATTTCTGCGCAGATGAACACAAACAATGACATATCAATGCGACATTTCAGATCGTACCAGGGTACACTGAATAAGGTAGTAGCAAGACGGAGAGCGTGACTGCCGTTAATGTCAAAGCGAACTGCTTGAGCTGTTGTTGTTGTTGCTGTTGTTTTTCAGCAGCCATTTGATTTTGACACTTTCGGATATGCGAAAGAGAGCACAGTCAGTTTTGAAGCAACCTTGTTATTCAACCATGGATCGTACTGAGATCCTCTGAGAAGCATTTGAGCATATGCAATGGAATATTTGTATACTGAAATAACTACAACAATAAAAAATTTCATCCCCCATTTCATGGTAAGATTTTAATATATTTATATTTCTCTCTGAGCAAGAAGTTGACTGCAAATAAAGTAGCTAGTGTTGCCATAAAAACAAATTTTAAATCTGAACTATTTTATAAAGCTTTCAATCCGTCGAGATTGTGTTATTGTCGATGAATAACATTTGCAATAAATAACAAAATAATAATTTGGTGATATATCAGGCATAAGAGGAAAAAGATTTTTTGACTGTAAATATGTATAAACAATTCAAGTCTGAAAACCATAACAAATACGATGTCAGATTGTTGGCAACACTGCTCAACAGACCAAACTGAGAGCAACTCCCGACACAACATGGCAGCCGTGCTGAGTTACTCTCACAGCCAGAGCTTAAGCAATGGTTTTCTGCTGCTTGTTGTGCTGCTTGTACAGCATTAGCATGAATTAAAAGACATGAATTCTTAAATAATTAAAGAAAAAGTTTTGTAAAAAACGTAGTACCCTATTTTAATTTCGCTTATCATAGCAATTGAATAGTGAAAAAATTATAAAAATCGGTTCAGCGGTTATTGAGAACACGTCGCCGCAAATCCGTGAGTCTCCTTTTATATAATAGTATAGATGTGAGTCATCTATGGAAAAACTAAATCCATTGTTAATGTGAAAACTTTGCACATCAATTAATAATATTTTTTTATCCTCCGACATTATGTAATGCTATCAAGAAACCGACAAAGACTGTTTGAATGATGATAAAATATGAGCTTTTGTATTATAATAAAACTTCATTATATATAATGCTTGATCCCAACTTGTATCCATTAATGAACATTCGCAGGTATCAGGACCACATGTTGTTTCATCGCTTGACCACACACAATTGGAATAATGTTCGCCAAATTTCGATTTAATATTTATAACTGAAGCGTATTCGTTGAATTTTTTTTTTAATTTAATTAGGATAACCTTGCGTTCATGCATTAAGGATATATTTTCATTTAAGAAGTCCATCAAAATTTTTGAACGAAAGTCGTTATTCATTACTTGTTAAAATAATTTTCTTAACGCGTTAAGAGCAAATTTTATACTGATTGCTAGTTACCAGATTATATATAAATTTATTTAAGATATATCCATATCCAATTCATGTTTATAATCTTGAATGCTGATTAATGTAACATTTGAGCGGAGAGTAGTATCATCTTCAGCCACAACCTCAATTTCAGCATTGCTTAAAATTCTCTCGTACTCAACTTGGCGATACTCGAAGCATGAAATATTTAGGCGGCGTTTCATATAATTACTATCATATGTACAGCGGATCCTCAATTTGATATCGTCTTTATATTGGAGTTGAAAATGTCTATAAAATGGTTGTGAACTTTCAATAATTCCCGCTATATTTTTCTCCTTTTTAACTAAATCTTGCCTAAATGCTTCTATAGCCTGTTCCACAGTAAAAGAATTATCTTTAGGCGGTTGAGGTTCCTCTCCATCTAACTCAGGTTCTGCTTCTGTTGATAACACACCGTTTCTGTTTATATCCTTACTCCATTTTAATAGCTTAAAATTCAGTTCTATTTTCACAGTATCATTATTAGGCAATTTTATTGCGAATTCAGTATTTTTCAATTCATTTTCACTCAAATCAATAGGCACTGCAGCTGATAATACTTGAAGTATACATATATAAGAAAGCAATATTATAAGATAATTTTTTATTTTAAGTATTCTTATTAGATATGTTAATTTCTCAACGTTATGTTTAAGAGTGATATAATTACATATGCTCTTCTTATTTAAATACTCTAAAGGAATTTTATTGCAGCAACACCATTATTATTATTATTAATGATATTGATGTTTTTTTTATTCCTGCTGCTCTTCAGTAGAGTCGTTTTCATTAACCACATCTTCGGTTTTTCTCGGAAATCGTTTTTCATATGTTGTGATGTCTATAGTCGTACCATTATAATATTTTTCTATAGCTTCCGTTAAAATGTCTATTTCGTTAAAAATACATGATGGTTTGTAACTGTCTAAATTTACATCTTTAGCACCGCCTTCGAAGACTGTTCCAACTATCGACATCACACCACCAAACACTTCAATTCTCACATGTTGATTATGACTAAATTCAAATATTGGAATATTTGATGGAACTTGCTGACCTCTGTTGAGAGAAAAAATTGGTGTTCTATATCCTCCTTCTGTAGTAAAAAATACATCCATCATTTTCTCCAAGACTACCACATTTATTATTCTGTGCATGACAAGTACAATATTTACTTTTATGTTTTATAAGTTGAGACCAAAACATATCTGATGAAGAATGCTGTTTAACAAATGCTCTTCTTGTAGAAGAAGGTTTGTAAATGAAAACAAAATAGCTGCGTTCGATTCGCCAGCCTATACTCGCTTATTGTCGCTTATTTCAAAATTTGTATGAGAAAACAACAACAAAGTCTCCAGCTAGTTGAGCATAGAGAAAGTCAACTACCTATTGAGTTGAGTAAAGTTGCGTTGCCAAGTTCTTGCTTTTTGGTTGGTTTGTGTACGGGGTAGAGTTAACTGTCAGAGATTCTGCCAAAATATGACGTGAGTACAAAAACAAAATTAAATTTCTTCAAGCAGTCAACTGCTTATACGCTAAACATGAAAGGTCAGGGTATATTAACTTTGTGCAAACGTTTGTAACACCTAGAAATAAGCGAGCCCAGTATAAAAAGTATAATATTCTTGATCACCTCATGGGTCGATTTAGACAAGTCCTTCTGTCCGTTCGTATGTCCGTCCGTCTGTGTGTTGTCCGTAAACACAGGATAAGGAGTTAAGATAATTGCATGATACAATACAATACACACATTCACATGGACCCAAGGATCTGCACTATTTAGAATTAAGTTAATTAATTAATTATTAAGAAAAAATTAGAATTTATTTATGTTTGTTAAGTATATCAATATATATTTTAATATGATAGGAGGTTTAGGGTATGCCATAGTCGGGCTAGACCGACTTTAGAGTTTCTTTGCTTGTTTATTTTCAAAATATTTCAAAATGTCTTATGTCGATTGATTTTTTGGCAGGTAAAAAATTTTAATTTATTTATTTATGTGGTCGTCATGACAAAAGTGTTGCCAACTATTGAGCAAATAAAAGTTAAACGAGTAGACGTTTTATTCACAAGCGAGTTGAGCACTGGCGAATCGAACGCAGCTAATATAGTTTTTGCAAAAGCCTCGTTAAAAAAAAAATAATAATTTTAAATCATATTTCATCATATCTTGCAATATATAGACATACATCGAAACATATAAAACAATATATGCATCGGTTTAACCGCAACAGATAAGAAATTGTTACACATGTGGATACAAATGTTGAAAAATAAGACATTTATTAAATTCTAAAAGATATCGGCTTAACCGCAACAGATAAGAAATTGTTAAATATGTGGATACAAATGTTGAAAAATAAGTCATTTATTAAATTCTAAAAGACAGTTTAAACAATACATTTTTTTTTTCTTAACCGCAACTGATAAGAAATTGTCGAATATTTAGAAATAATAGCATCAGTTAGGCAATTATTTAATAACAATATTCAGTCTTAGAGTATATATCACGGTGAAAAAGCTAACAGAAAAAAAACATGAAAGCCAGTTTAAAAAATCTTTTCCAAAATCCTAAAGTCAAATATTTGCCTATTAAGGATATGGAAATAAATGTTCCATATGAAGTCAACAGAATAGAGCAAACAGAAACAAAATATGGTGAAAGTATAAGATGTCTTGTGAATAAAGAATATTAAATATATTTACCAAAGAGATTTCTGGCTATTACTAAGCATCAGATGAATTATTTAAATGAAACTCCACACATTCTAATAAAAGTCAAGGACCTGCATGGCGTATTTTCCTTTAATATTAAAAAGAAGATGGTTTATGGAAATATATTCTACAACAACTTATATGATAGCTCCGAAGAAGAAGATGAACGAGGTGAAGAGAAACATATTTTAAAGAATCAATTTTAAAAATTTCGTAGAAAAAAAAAATCAGAATAAAAAGCCGAAAAAAAATTTAAATTATTAACGTATTAAAAGTGTTTTTCTTTATTAGGTGCATGTATTCAGATATATAATTTATTTATAATACAATTAAAGAAGGTTTCCAGGTATATTGTTATTGTAGCTCATCTTTATTTATCCAAGAATTATGTTGATCGGAAAATCCCAACCATTTAACGTTAATTTTCTGCCCCTTTGTTTTAATAATTTTTTCAGTCAAGTATGTATTGGGAAAATGTGTTTTCAATACTTCATGTTCATAGAATCCATCAATAATAGGATTTCCTTGATAGTCTTCCAATAAATAAGTTACAGGGTTTGTGTTCTGTATAGTGCGAATTGTAAAAATTTCAGTAGTCCAGTTTGGTGTGTATCCTTTTGCAAAAATATGCTTATATTTACTTATTCGAACCTGATCTCCAACTTTTAGTTTACCAGGTTTAAAAACTTTAGGATGATTATAAGCTCGTCTTAGTATAGAAAATTCATTTCCCAAGTTAACGGACTTTGGCATCATTCCAATGGTTCTATGCTTTTTGCTATTATATTGATTTATTAAATCCTTACATATATTAATCCATTGATGGTTTCCTTGCAGACTAAACTTTTTCCATATCATTTCTTTAAAAGTTCTATTAAATCGTTCCACAATAGACGCTTTCATGATGCTATTTGTAGAATAGTGATTGATATTGTATTTTTTCATCAAACTTTGAAATGTCTTATTATAAAACTCTTTACCATTATCCGTTTGCAAGTTTTTTGGTATTCTATTTAGTGAAAGAAGAGATTTCATTGCAATGGTAATATCTTCGCTACCTTTTGATTTTACAGGAACAGCCCATGCAAACTTTGAAAATGTATCTATAACTGTTAAGATGAATCGATAACCTTTATTATATTTTGAATAGGCACCCATTTCCACAAGATCTGCTTGCCAAAGATCATCTATCCCCTTGATTACTACACGACGTCGGATGAAATTTCTGCGTGCTTGCTTATGAAGTTCGTGAACTAGCCCTTGTCGCTCCATTTTTAGCCTTTACCTTAAGTTATTTATATTTCTATTTTCAAATGCCTTGTAATGAGCTTCGTTCTCGCAATAATTGTTGCATTGAGGCGTTCTTCAGCTGAACTTATTTTATAATCAAATAACGATCGTACTTCTTTAAGTGATTGATTAAGATTATTCTGTAAATTACTTTGGTCGTGAATTAATTTATTTATATTTGTTTGCAGCTACCCCAGTTTTTCTTCAAACAATAAATTTTGTCGTGCTATTGATTTGTTTAAACGTTCTTCTGCTTCCTTAATTTGTTCTGTAAGTAATGTATCAATTTGTTTCTTTATTTCTTCGAAATAAATTTTTAAATAGGTTTTATTCACAGCATCGTTTTCCAACACAGGATTTCCGATATTTTTTATCCTCCGCAAGTTGAAGTTGAAATTACGATCACTATCCAAATGAATCCTGGTGTGTATGTTTTGAAAACTGTCTCTGCTGCCAATATAATGACCAAACTTATCGATAGGCATTTTATGAATATTGATGGTTTAATATTTTATAGACTTTTTATACAATAATTTTTCCTTCTCTTAATTCCTCAATAATTGAGATTATTTCATTATTATGATTTGAGTGACCAGCTGCTGTTGATGAAATCAATAGACGCAATCTATCAACCAGTTCATTGGGGTCATCCCAATACAGATAATTAGGTTTCTTTTTGTTCAGCTTCATTAAACCTTTACCTCTATGAACTTTGTGTCCTTTGAATAGTTTACTTATAATAGCTGTATATTTTTTAGAGCGATTACCTTTAATTTGGCCATCAATGCTGTTGTCTCGTCTATAGACATGAGTCATTTCTAATATTTGTTTATACGCATCTAAATCTTCTTCAGTAAAACTTTTTGCTTCTTTGTAAACTATTAGTTCATATAAACCCGATGTGAAGGGCCATTTTGAAGTACCTATAGTAATATTGTTTGGATCAAAAGAGATGGGTTCATTGCCTAATCTCCATGTTTTGTTTTTATCCTTATGAGGTCCGTAAGTCTTATCAAATTTATTTAAATTTACTTTGGATAAATCATATTGAATACTTCGATCGGAATATATTGCAATGGTGTCTTCGCCATTATCAATATCAATGCTAGAATTATCATCATCAGCATGGTCATCATTATCATTATCAATATCAAATGACTTAAACGCAGATGAGGTGTTATCGATTTCCTTTTCATCAAAGCTTGGAGAAAATGTATTATAATCAAGCTTGCTCTTTTTAAATGGTGTACTGCTAGCAACTTTAGTTTCCTTAACATTATCTTTAAAATAATTATCAATATTCTTTTCGGGTTTTATAATAGATTTATTTTTAGTTGCCTGAATTATGGCGTTTAATGGTGTTGATATTGGTTTAAAAGTCTTATAGTCTAATTGTCTAAAAACAGCACAGTTTAGCAGTTCAGATCAGTTTAGCAGTTAGATGTTTAACAGTACACACCAGTTTACCTGTTAGCTGTTTAACAGTTTTAACAGTACAGATCAGTTTAGCAGTTAGCTGTTTAACAGTACAGACCAGTTTACCAGCACAGAGAGTATATTATAACAAGAGGTTTTATGAGAATAACAGCGCTCTGTTAATGTTAATTTCATGATGTCGCCAAGACGAACTTTTTATTCTACCGTGAATGTCATCGCTTCTCTCAGAGCAGCTGAAATAGATAGACAAAATGTTTGTAGATGCTTACAATTCTATTTGGAAACTCTCTTCAAATTCTTTTCTCTTGTCCACTTGCCAATTGGTTTCCACCCCTATGTCTATTGCCTTATGTTTGTTGTTTTATAATCAACCACGATCGTTGTTGTTGTTAAGCTGTTGTAAAAAGGAAGCAATTC
>OY282644.1:47085077-47087577 GCA_958299015.1 Tetanocera ferruginea
TAAAATATAAAATATAAAATATAAAATATAAAATATAAAATATAAAATATAAAATATAAAATATAAAATATAAAATATAAAATATAAAATATAAAATATAAAATATAAAATATAAAATATAAAATATAAAATATAAAATATAAAATATAAAATATAAAATATAAAATATAAAATATAAAATATAAAATATAAAATATAAAATATAAAATATAAAATATAAAATATAAAATATAAAATATAAAATATAAAATATAAAATATAAAATATAAAAT
The DNA here is from genome assembly GCA_958299015.1 of Tetanocera ferruginea. Lineage (NCBI taxonomy): Eukaryota > Metazoa > Arthropoda > Insecta > Diptera > Sciomyzidae > Tetanocera > Tetanocera ferruginea. Next base: position 47,085,350 of record OY282644.1, read on the forward strand.
ATAAAATATAAAATATAAAATATAAAATATAAAATATAAAATATAAAATATAAAATATAAAATATAAAATATAAAATATAAAATATAAAATATAAAATATAAAATATAAAATATAAAATATAAAATATAAAATATAAAATATAAAATATAAAATATAAAATATAAAATATAAAATATAAAATATAAAATATAAAATATAAAATATAAAATATAAAATATAAAATATAAAATATAAAATATAAAATATAAAATATAAAATATAAAATATAAAATATAAAATATAAAATATAAAATATAAAATATAAAATATAAAATATAAAATATAAAATATAAAATATAAAATATAAAATATAAAATATAAAATATAAAATATAAAATATAAAATATAAAATATAAAATATAAAATATAAAATATAAAATATAAAATATAAAATATAAAATATAAAATATAAAATATAAAATATAAAATATAAAATATAAAATATAAAATATAAAATATAAAATATAAAATATAAAATATAAAATATAAAATATAAAATATAAAATATAAAATATAAAATATAAAATATAAAATATAAAATATAAAATATAAAATATAAAATATAAAATATAAAATATAAAATATAAAATATAAAATATAAAATATAAAATATAAAATATAAAATATAAAATATAAAATATAAAATATAAAATATAAAATATAAAATATAAAATATAAAATATAAAATATAAAATATAAAATATAAAATATAAAATATAAAATATAAAATATAAAATATAAAATATAAAATATAAAATATAAAATATAAAATATAAAATATAAAATATAAAATATAAAATATAAAATATAAAATATAAAATATAAAATATAAAATATAAAATATAAAATATAAAATATAAAATATAAAATATAAAATATAAAATATAAAATATAAAATATAAAATATAAAATATAAAATATAAAATATAAAATATAAAATATAAAATATAAAATATAAAATATAAAATATAAAATATAAAATATAAAATATAAAATATAAAATATAAAATATAAAATATAAAATATAAAATATAAAATATAAAATATAAAATATAAAATATAAAATATAAAATATAAAATATAAAATATAAAATATAAAATATAAAATATAAAATATAAAATATAAAATATAAAATATAAAATATAAAATATAAAATATAAAATATAAAATATAAAATATAAAATATAAAATATAAAATATAAAATATAAAATATAAAATATAAAATATAAAATATAAAATATAAAATATAAAATATAAAATATAAAATATAAAATATAAAATATAAAATATAAAATATAAAATATAAAATATAAAATATAAAATATAAAATATAAAATATAAAATATAAAATATAAAATATAAAATATAAAATATAAAATATAAAATATAAAATATAAAATATAAAATATAAAATATAAAATATAAAATATAAAATATAAAATATAAAATATAAAATATAAAATATAAAATATAAAATATAAAATATAAAATATAAAATATAAAATATAAAATATAAAATATAAAATATAAAATATAAAATATAAAATATAAAATATAAAATATAAAATATAAAATATAAAATATAAAATATAAAATATAAAATATAAAATATAAAATATAAAATATAAAATATAAAATATAAAATATAAAATATAAAATATAAAATATTAGCGGATGTAACCCGGTGTTACTCGGTGTGGTGCCGGGAGCACTGAAAGAGAATGATTTTCAAAACTGCTCTCATTTTAACGTTTTTAAAATTTTCAATTAAATTTTAAAATTTTTTAGATTATTTTTTTTTGGTGTTTTGCCCCCTCCTTCCGTCGAAAGTGTTTAGTCACATTTCCGTAAAACTGTACCTGCCAGCCATGGTTAACACGAAAACTGACATCTTCAACGTCTCGCTCTGACGTCTGGTTTCTTAGGAAAACGGACACCCACACTCAGAAAAAAAAACACTTATCTTCATCCGGTGAAAAATTTCTCTATTAGCGATAATAGCAATTTTTTCTTTTTAAATAAAATTTTCTTCAATTAGAATAAATTTTCACATTTTCGAAGAAATATTTCTTCACTCTTGGAAATGGAAATATTTCAATGTCTCTCTTATAATGACAAATATATTTCTCGCTCAAAAAAATTCTCATTTATACAGAAAAATTTTTTGAGAATGAAAATTTTTTCCT
>OY282644.1:47092577-47107577 GCA_958299015.1 Tetanocera ferruginea
CTAGTAATTTTGATGATTAGTTTTTTGATTTTCGATAAAGTTGTTCTTCTTCCTGGCATTATTATGAGGACTCTGCTGATGTTCTGTTTTATGATGATCATTGATAACCGTTAGTGACAAGTATATGTCACCCCTTTTCTTCTCTATTGAAGTATTTAAACTACTTTACTTCTTGTGAAGTCTTGAAGTTGAAGTCTTGAAGTTGGTGAAGTCTTGAAGTTACGAAAAATATGTTTTGTGTTGTTCATATTTTCGTTAGTTTATATTAAAGTTTGCTTTTAGTTTTGACAAGCTATGTTTGCTAGTATTGTTAATTGGGAAGCGACTCTTTATATTTATCAAACACTTTGGTTTCGTTCTGGTTAAGCGTTTTCCTTAAAAGGTATGAACTAAATGCAGGTATTTCACATTATAGACGTACTTTCGTGGTTTTCTTAAACCAGAATGCATTTTGTAATAACAAATTATGCATATCCGAATTCATTTTTAATCGTTGTACTTGTAAGCCTTTCAATCATAAAGAAATCTTACGACTTAATTGATTTTCTCGTTTAAATGGAAAATTGTTTGATTCGTTGTGTATGCAATCTGTCGCTGTAATTTCAAATTTTTAATAACACTTTGTAACCTTCCACAAACATTTAAAAGCCTGTATATTTTCTTGTTGTTTTTATTCTTTTTTTAAACTGCTTTCTTATATGTTTTACTTGAAACATGTTTTGCTTCATTACTTAGCCATGATACTTTTTAACGACTGAGGCCTCGAACTTCGTCAGAATAGTTCTCCTTTCTCTTGTAAAGCGTTGTCCACCTGATCGACTCAGTTTCATTGCTGCTACCGCCAACTCGAACCAGAACTAGGACCATGATTATTGATACGGAAAAGTTTCGTGTAATAAATGTGTAGTTTTGATTTTTATAAAAATCTTATCGTAAATAGTATGGTAAATTAAATTTGTGATTTTTCTCATGTATAATTTTAATTTAATTTCTTAAATTTCTCTAACAACTTTTTAATCTTTTGTATTTTAACACTCTATTAACAAATAATTAATTTAAAATTGTTTATTGATTAAAACCAATTTTCTTTTCATTTAATGTTTAATGTCTTTTCAAATGCCTTTGTTAAATTAAAAAAAAATTAATTAATTTTATTTCAACGAATTTAAAAAAAAAATTTTTTTTTTTTTTCATCTCAAAAAAAATTCAATATCTCTGTTTAATGAAACTTATTTAGTTTCGTTTGATTTTATTTTCATATTTTTGGTTTAATTTAATGTTTGATTGAATTTTTTAATGTAATTCTAATTTTAATTTAATTTAATTTTTATTTTTATAACATAATTTAATTACTGTGAAACAACTTCAGTAAATTATTGTGTATTTTCTTAGCTTTTCCTTTTATTAAAATCTCAGTGGTAACTGGACTTTTTATTGCTATGACCTCATATGGGCCTATCCATATTGGTGAAAATTTATTTTTCCTAGCCTGATTTTTCATCAGTACTTTGTCACCAATTTTAAATTCTACAGGATTTAAAGAGTTATCATACTGTATTTTTGATAATTCTTTTGCTCGCTCCTGGTTCTGTCTCACTAGTTCGTGAGTTCTTTGGATTTGGTATTTAAGGATTTTTGAAGGATCTTCTGTGTTATACACCGGACTACATTTACGTTTGAGATTAGTTGGCATTTCTGAATTAAACCCATATAAAGTTTTGAACGGAGTTTGTTTGGTGCTCATGTGCGGTGTGTTATTGTGCACATGCATGGCAGATGTTAACCACTGGTCCCAATTTGACCCATCTTCTTTTGCAAAACTTCGTAAGTATTCTGCTAATGGACGATGGCTTCTTTCCAATGAGCCATTAGCCTGTGGGTGGTATGGAGTTATGTGTAATTTCTTAATTCCTAACATTTTACACACATCCGAAAATAATTTCGACACAAAATTTGAACCATTATCGGTAATCAGAACTTTCGGAGTATTGTGACGAGTTATAATTTCGTCGAAGAACGCTTTTGATACTGTACTAGCTTCAGCATCTGGTATTGCGACACATGCCATGTATTTCGAAAAATCATCTTGAAAAGTAAGTATGTATTTATTTCCTGACACAGTCTCTGGCAGGATACCCACTATGTCCATGTAAACTTTATCAAATGGACGCGTCGGTGTATCTGTTAACACCATTGGCATTTTTGTTAATTTAGAACATTTATTAACCTGGCATTTGTGACATTTCTTAACATATTCCTTGATTTGCTTTTGCATCCCTTTCCATTTATATTCTTGCCTTATTCTGAAATAGGTTTTTAAAGCTCCTTGGTGCCCACCTAGTGGTAGATCATGAAAATCTCTCAAAATTCTTTTAATGTCTTTTGGATCGGTTAGAATTACTATTTCTTTATTCTGTTGGTCTAACACCTCATCATATTGTTCACTAGATTTCTCTGCAGTTTCTTCCGTTTCAATTTTCTTTTCTTGTTCATTAGCCTTTGACCTTGTTTGAACTATTACTATATCCTGCTCTTGTTGGGGTATCCTACTAAGCGCATCCGCATTTAAATTTCGTTTACCTGGTTTATATATAATTTCATACTCGTATTCTGAAAGTTTGTGCCGGAATCGTGCTAAACGCGATGTTTGGTCTTTCAGATTTGCTATCCCCCTCAATGGTTGATGATCCGTATATATCTTAAAAGGCCTTCCTAATAGATAAGCCCTAAAATTTTTCGTTGCCCAAACAATTGCTAAAAATTCTTTTTCTATTGTCGAATAGCGTTTTTCTGCGCTATTTAATGCCCTACTCGCGAATGCTATTGGCCTATCCTCGCCAACTTTGCCTTGTGATAAAACCGCACCTAGTGCCTCTCCACTGGCGTCTGTAGTTAATAAGAAAGGTTTTTCAAAATCTGGATAAGCTAAAACTGGAGACGAGGTAACTGCTTCCTTTAACGTCTGGAAAGCTTCCTGACAGTTTTCTGTCCATTGAAACTTTACGTCCTTTTTAAGCAAATTATTTATTGGTAACACGATTTGTGACATATTTTTTATAAATTTTCTATAGTAATTTACTAAACCTAAAAATGCCTGAACTTCCTTTCTATTTCTCGGAACTGGTATACTTTTCACACATTCCAGTTTTTGTGGATCTGGCAAAGCTCCCATTTCCGAACATTTATGCCCTAAATATGCTATCTCACGACGTAAAAATTGGCATTTCTCTGTATTTAACTTTAAACAATTTTCCCTCAATTTCTGAAAAACTTTTCCAAGTCTTTCCTCATGTTGCTGTAAATTTTTACCATAGATAACAATATCGTCTAAATATACAAAACAATCTATTCCTTGTAGTCCTGTAAGTATGTGATTCATAAGCCTTTGGAATGTAGCTGGGGCTCCAGTTAGTCCAAACGGCATCCTGTTAAACTCATAATGACCTAACGACGTACTAAAAGCTGTTTTTTCCTTATCCTTGCTATTCACTAAAACTTGATGATAGCCACTAGCTAGATCTAGTGTTGAAAAATATCTACAATGACCTAACTGATCCAGAATTTCGTCAATTCGAGGAATAGGGAAAACTTGTTTGATTGTGGCATCGTTTATTTTTCTAAAATCAATAACTAATCTCCACTTTTTCTGTCCGTCTTCCCCGGCTTTCTTTGGAACAAGCAACATTGGTGAATTCCACGGGGACTTGCTTGGCCTGATTATGTCGTCATCTAAAAGTTTTTCTACTTGTCTTTGTATCTCCTCCCTATGCATTTGTGGTAACCTGTACTGTCTTTGATTAATTGGTGCTTGATCTCTTTGCATTTGAATTTCATGTTTTAAAACAGAGGTGCATGACAATTTATCTCCTTCAAGCAAGAAAATATCATGAAAAGACGTTACTAAATTTTCTATTGATGCTCTTTCTTCAGTGTTTAAACGTTTGTCGAATTTAACTGTTTCTATCAATCTATTAACCCTTTCTCTTACGTCTACTTCCCTTGCACTATACGACGAGCTCGCATCCACTATGAACTCTTTAAAATTTGAAAAATTTGGTCTAAAATCTTTAGGTATGACACAGTCATCCTTATTCGCATTTAGCACTGTTGCATATGCCATTTTATTCTTCACATTTGCTAACGTTTCACCTAAATAAACCCCCGGCATAATCTCTTGTTTATGGATTACAACAACTGAAATATTTGTTTTTATCGGAATTTTAACCGTTTGTATTGTTCTTGCTTTAACACTTATCTCCTTATTGTAGCTTAAAGAACTAATCTCGTTTATTTGTTTTAGAGGTAATTCCACCCTAGTCTCCATGTGTTTACCATAGACTGTTAACGTCTTATTAATCGCATCTATAACTGAATTATTCCACAAACTATCCCGACCTAAAATACCATCTGCAGGCAACCCTTGTTTTAGTGCCACTACGTGTAACTTAAAACTTAAGTTCTTTATCTTATCGTGTTGGATCTCTACAGACCCCAATGTATCTACAAAACCCCCAAATGCTCCACTCAAATGTTTAATTTCCCTTGTATCTTTATTCAAATTTTTCTTTAATGCATTCTGTTTAACTAAACTGGCTTCAGCCCCGGTATCCACAAGTAAAATGAGTCGTCCTTCTATAGAATCCTTACAGGGAATTTCTATGAACACATCATTGACTTTGCGAAAACCAAAACTCCTACCTTGTTCGTTCCTATTTTGAAACGTAAAATTCTTATTGTGTAACGAGTTTGCTAAATCTTTATCTCTTTCCTGAGAACTACTTAATATAGCTTCTTTTCCTACTGTATCCCTATCTGTTGATACTTCCGTCTTTGACTCAGTGGTGAGGATGTTTACTATCTTTTGCGACGTTAAATCTTCCTCCACTATTTTTTCTTGCTCTGTTACCATCAATTCTTCGATTTTTGAATAAAAACTGTTAAATAGAAAATTAGCCTTATCTTCTGACGTACTATCTTCTGTCGAGGTGCTTTCTGTTATTTCATTAGTTACCAAAACTTTAGTCTTATCTACCGATGTACGATTTTCTGGTATTTTGTTCCCCATTTTCCTTGGTGTACAGATGTTTACAATCTTTTTTGACGTGAAATCATCTGTGACTACCCTACTTGGCCCAGTTTTCCTTAATTTTTTGGGTTCCCAGCTCATTGGCCTTCGCTGGGCCCTCAATAGTTTCCCTGTTTCGAATCGTATTCTCTCTTTGCAACACAATCCTGCATTCTGTGTCCTAATCTTGCACACCATTTACATTTAACCTCATATTTGTTTGATTCTTGCATCATGTTACCATTGCTCTTTTGAATTATGTTATAATTATTCTGACTTCTGTCATAGCTGTTTTGATTTCCCTTTATTTCATTATTATTCATATTTCTGCTAGCCGAACAGTTTAAATTATATTCGTGACCATAATGTCTACACTTCTGACAAAAAACTTGATTTTTTACTTCGTAGCACTCATCTCCTGTGTGCCCTATTCTACTACAAAATGAACATGTTAAGTTAACATTTCTAGACCTTATATTCTCATAATTTCTTGTTATTTGAATTCCTGGCAGGTTCTCTGATGATGAGTAAGGCCTATGACCTGCTTCAACCTCATGATCAGCCAACCTACATGCCACATCATTTTTACTGAAATTTATACCAAATGCCCTTTGATTTGGTCTCGTATTTTTCCCTCTTTCGATAAGCCCAAATGCACTTATCGCTTCTTCCACTACACTCTCAAATGTTCCTGTTTTAACGCTTAGCATATATATTCTCAGAGTTGAATCCTGCAGACCTACTCTGAAAGTTGTAATCACAGTTTTATTTAATTCACTTAAAAGTGCGGACACACCGTCTTTGTATTCGTTATTTATTATATCTTCTGCTGTTGTTTTAAGAGCACTTAACCGTCTTGCATATTTTCGTATTTCTTCACCAGGTTGTTGTAATGTCTTCTGTATTTCCTGCCATACTACATCTAATTCTTTTCTTTCCAAATACGTTTTCTTTATAAGTATAAATAATTCATTAAGATTATTAAATTGTCTTGGTCTTACTAATTTGAAAGCATCTCCATAAAGTCTTAGTTTCACACATTGAATAAATTTTTCTAAATTCAATTGTCCTACCACTTGGAAAGCTAATTCTGTCCCAAGTATAAACTTATACACTTCCTCATGTAGCTCACTGGAGTCTGCTCCTGAAAATAGAGGCACAAGCTCCGATACTATTTTCGCTATCTCGCATATGTTCATTCTGAATTTTTTTTTTTATTATGATTTCATTATCTTTTCGTTGCCTTTAAAATTTTCTGTGTTCTACAACAATTCTCTCCCTATACCATAATTTCTCTTTGGAATCTAATTTTGTGATCTAATCTGCAAATTTTCATGTTTTATTGGTTTTACACCTATTTAATCATATTCTGGAGGGTCCGGTCAACTACAAGGAATTGGCTACGGAGTCGCAGAATCTTTGAAAAGTTATTATTATTTTTTTTTATTTTAACACGGATAACCGAGTTCGAATCACTATCCTTTTTAAAAGGGACTACCCTTTTTTTAAAAGGACTACCGGCTGCGCCATAATGTTGTGTGGAGTTGTCCAGCGAGATCCTACCGGCTGCGCCATAATGTTGCGTGGTGTTCTCCGTCGAACCCACACAACTCTGTTGTGTAACGTTAAATATTACCTGTTACATCATTAAATGTATACTCACCAAATGTTATTCTGCGCTGGTGGTACCTGAAAGTTTAAAATGACACTTCACTTCTTGATTGCTTAATTAACTCTCTTCTTTTTATTTATTTTACTCTTATTTATATCACAGATTTGAATCTTAAAATCTACTTGGTCTCAAGATCATTATCTTAACTTCCGTAATGAAACTTGATGACAATTACATAATAGTTACATATATACAATTAACCTAGACATTAACCTAGACATTTTTGCTAAACAACATATAAATATACATACTTCGTATTTTAAATATACAAACAAACATATTACAAATATACATTCTTTGTTTGGTCACCTCGATATTTGACACCGTTGGCACCATAAATTGGCTTATTTCCGCGTGTTATATTTCGACATACATATTTTCAACAACAGCGCGGTTTATTAACCTAGAAACATACATACTACATTGCAATTCAACCCACAAGAGTTCATTTACTTCCGCGATCATTTTCGAGCTATGTTAACAGAAGCGCAGCTCAAGTAGCTGGCCCGTGCTTAATTGCTATTTTAAGCTGACCGTTGCACTTTTTAATTGTTGGGTGCTTGACCGTCAACTTAAACTGGCAAGCATTACAAAAACGCTGATCGCTTCATTATTATTGAGGTAGGTCAGTATTTGTAGTTTATACTATAAAAACAACTCAACTTCGCTTGTGACGAATGAGTCACAACAGCATCAGCTTTTTCTACTTATTAGAAAACTGGTGGAATATTTTTATTTATTTTAATTAAAATAATTGATATACAGTGTGCTTGTATTAATTTAATTTTTAGCACTAAATTTGTGCATTAAAATACAAACAAACTGTATTTTGAATAATTTTATTATTATTGATATTTTTAATTGAATATTATCATAACACATCACAATACATTCATTGTATTTTTGCCGACGGCTTTTTCGAGCTCTTTTGCTTCACACGCGTGTGCCACACAATTGTCCGTCCGCACGGTGCTTAAAGTAAATTTTCAATAAGAGCAAGAATTTTCTACATATTAGAAAACTTGCCTATTGATATTTTTGCTTTAATCGCGTTTTTATTTAATCGCGTTTAAAAAAAAAAAAAAATAAAATACAAACCAAAACAAATTGTCCGTCGTGTGCTGCTGAGAAAAAAAAAAACAAAAAACTGGTCATTTTTTTTGCTAGTTTTTATTTTCTCATTTGTGCAGCAAAAAATACACACACACACACACATACACGCGCGTTTTATGAGGCAATCCGATTGCTTCATATATAATTAAATACCACGCGCAAAGTTTTAAATTAATTAAGTGTTTACAAGAAACTAAACTAAAAAAAAAAAACAACAAAAACAAGAAGAAAGAACCTGAACGTAAACAACGCGACAGGTTAACAGCGAACTTGAAGACGACGGAGCAGCTGGAAACAATATTCGAAGACAAGTTCGAAAAAGAGTTGCCACTTCGACAAAAAAATATTTATTTTTATCGCATGTATTGCGATTGTCGTTTTTGGCTCTCTTTGGATAGATTTAACAAAATATTGTTAAATTCGGACATTTTTAATCCCAAGTCAAGGAGGGAACGCCAGAAGCACCAATTTTCAAGGATTTTTCGCGCTTTCTGTGGGATTTTTTAAAAATTTTTTATTTTTGTTATTTTTAAAGAGAAAATTGTTCACTCTTAAAATAAAATTCGTATTTGAGAGTAAAATTAATATAAGCTTTTGTAATAAAATTTTTTATATATTATTTATTGAAAATAAAAGCGACTTTTTCTCATAACAAAAAGAAATAAAATTTTGTTTTTTGTTTGTCCACTTATTTATTTGCTGTGAGGTTCCTAAACAAAACAAAGATATAAAAAAAAAAATATTTTTACATATCAAAAAATTTTTTTTGTGTTTAAAATTTTTAAGATGTTTTTTTTCAAATAAAAGAAAAATAATTTTTTGCTGATTACAATAGTTTTCTACAAATTAGAAAAATTTTGTGCCGAATTATTTTTGAAAATTCGTGCAGTTTCTACATATTAGAAACAAAATTAAAAACTATTAAAAACATTTATTATTATCGATTTTATTGGCATTTAAGCAAATTTTTAGCTCACGCTAACCTTTTAGTAAAAAATTTCTACGTATTAGAAAACATTTTTTGCTTTTTTTTACTGGTTGTTTTCCACTTCTCAGCGCCAACCAACATTTTTAAAACAGCAATGGCGAAACTAACATCGTTTATGAGAAATGCTGATACCATTTTTGATATGGAGAGAGACTTCAATGATATTCCTCACGAAGAGCATACCATTTTCGCTCTTAGAATTCAAGAGGATGAGTTGAAGTCTCAATGGACTAGCCTAAAGACTTCATATGACGCTTGTTTGCTGAAATTAGTGGCAGCGAGTGGTGACGATGATGAAAACGTCACCCTAGTCAAAGTCAAATATCGCACATGTTATCAAACATATGTTCGTTGTCTAGCTAAGATGAACGAACTGAGCGATAAGCTGTCCATGGCGAAGAAAAATAATGAAGTGCATATTTCAAGCTTTGAGGTGCCGATGTCTGGCCATAATATTTACTTGCCGCCGTGTGACACCGAGATATTTCACGGGGATTATTTAACATGGCCGTCCTTCCGGGATATGTTTTCGGCTATTTATATTTCTAATAGTCGGTTAACACCGGTCGAAAAACTTTTCCACCTCAATCAGAAAACCCGCGGAGAGGCCAAAGAGATTGTACAAAAATCTCCGCTCACGCACGAAGGTTTTGCAACAGCATGGGAAATCTTAAAGGATCGCTACGTAAATAAGCGAATTTTGGTGAATAGCCAATTGAAGGTTTTATTTAACCCACCAGCTGTAGCGAATGAGTCTGGAAGTGGCATCAAAAAATTACAGAGAGATATAAATAATTGTATATCGGCTCTCACTATACACAAAGTAGACATTAGCAACTGGGATGCTATTTTTACATATTTGTGTTCCACAAAATTGCCAGAAACAACGCTCTCCTTATTGGAGCAATCAATCGAGAACAAGGCAGAAATCCCCAAATGGGCTGACCTTGACAAGTTTCTTACAAGTCGTTTTCAGACGTTAGAAACAGTGTGTGACTTCAGAGGCGCGGTACCAAAAGCACAAAAACCGAGCGCACCTTCACCAAATGTGAAGAAAGTCAATACATACCAGGTTAAAGTGACGAATAACAATTGCAAGCTGTGTAAAAACCAGCAACATGCATTGAAGTTCTGTCCGAAGTTTTTGGCAATGAACGTGAATGACAGATCATCGGCGGCAAGACGCTTGCATTGTTGTCTCAACTGTCTGTCAACCAGCCACGTTTCAAAGAATTGCAAAAGTGGCTACAACTGCTCCACATGTGGGCAACGACATCATTCGTTGCTCCACAGAGATTTTAGAGGAGCAAGTGGCAATTCAAATGCGGGAGGTACAAGCACGGCTACTATACAGTCCACTACCGAAGTCGCAGCGCCATCGCAATCATCTGCAAGCGCTCGCGGTAATTATCAAGCGTGCTTTGCCTCAACCAGCAAAGGAATCTTGCTGGGTACCGCAATGATTAATATCTGCCACCGAGGATCTTGTTTCACAGCCAGAGCACTTATTGATTCTGGCTCAGAGGGCTCTTTTATTTCTGAGAGGTTGCAGCGACTTATTCAGCTGCCTACTCAACGCGTGTCCGCTCAAGTCTCTGGACTTAATAATGTAGTTTCGGCTAGAGTACAAAAAGCTTGCACTTTAGTCATAGGATCACCTATTGATCCTACCATTCGCCTTACTACAAACGCGCTCATTCTATCGAAAATCACCGGGAATCTTCCTACTTGCTCAGTGGATCCTTTGTTGCAGCAAGCTTTTCCAGAGCTTGTTCTTGCTGACAAACGTTTTTACTGCAGCGACCAAGTCGATATGCTTTTAGGTGGTGATTTATATCCACAAATACTTCTTGATGGTATCCGTCGAAATGTTCTTGGGTCACTTATTGCTCAAGAAACTATTTTCGGCTGGATTTTAACCGGCTCCGCTCCAACCATGTCTCAAAATTCTCCCTCCTCTTCTGTCGTGTCGTATTTTAGTGAAGTTTCACTTGACCGGCAGTTAGCTTCGTTTGGGGAACTTGAGGAGTTAAAAGGTTGTGAATAGTCTCACAGACAAATTTTGTGAAGATTATTATGTTCAAACGACAGAGCGTAATCCTGATGGGCGATATGTGGTGAGTTTGCCTTTTAAGGAAAACTTTCCCCAGACAACCCGACTAGGAGATTCACGCTACATTGCAGTTCGTCAGTTTCTTCGCAACGAGGTGAGGCTTACTAAAAATTTGGCCTCCAAGAAGGAATATGATGGAGTCTTAGCAGAATATTTGGAGCTCGGCCACATGAGTGAAGTGACAGCAAGTGTTACTCAGAGACCGTCTCAGAGTTACTACCTTCCTCATCACGCCGTCATGAAGCCTGATAGCACGACTACAAAGGTTCGCGTGGTTTTCAATGCCTCAAGCCCTACATCAAATGGCGTTAGCCTTAATGATGTTCTGCATGCGGGGCCAGTTTTGCAAAGTGATTTGACTTTGCTTATACTGAAGTGGCGGTTCTTCCGGTATGTTTTCAATGGCGACATTGAAAAGATGTATCGCCAAATACTGGTAAAGAAAGAGCACCAACAATTCCAGCGCATAATCTTCCGCGCGTCATCAGAAAATGAACTCCAAGATTTTCAGCTCAACACTGTAACTTTTGGCGTCAACTGTGCTCCGTTTTTAGCACTTCGGACCCTTTTACAGTTGGCTGATGATGTCGAGCCTAGTTTACCGCTAGCGTGAAAAATTTTGCGTAACCATATGTACGTAGATGACGCTCTGGCGGGAGGTCATGACGTCAAGTCAGCAGTTCAAGCTCGAATTGAACTTGAAAAAGCTGCGGAATCTGCAGGTTTTGTCCTGCGCAAATGGACGTCCAACTCTGATGATGTACTTCAAGGAATTCCCAAAGCTCATCGGTTACGCGATGATTTTCTGCAGTTGGAAGATACGAGCAACGTTAAGACGTAAGGCATTCGATGGAACGCTCGGTCCGACCATTTTTATTTTCATGCGCGACCGCTAGATTAAGAAGGTAGCTTCTCTAAAAGGGAAGTGCTGTCTGCGATAGCAAAACTTTTTGATCCTGCGGGATGGTTGGCTCCGGTCGTGGTCATCCGCAAAATTCTAATGCAGCAAGTTTGGCTAGATGGCATCGGATGGGATGATCAGTTGATCCCTGCTACCTTGCAACGTTGGCAGTCGTTTCTTCAAAATTACTCCCACATCAGCAGCGTGAGAATTCCTCGTTGGGTTAATTTCTCGCCTAAAGGCGATGTGCAGTTCCACGGATTTTGTGATGCCTCTGAGAAGGCATATGGAGCCGCAGTTTACATTCGCGTGAAATTTTTGGACCAAGTGAGTGTCCATCTTTTAGTCGCGAAGACGAAAGTGGCACCTGTAAAGACAGTGTCGTTGCCCAGGCTTGAGCTGTGTGGCGCTCTTCTACTGGCAGAGATGGTCGAAGCGTTTCTGAAAAATTTAGAGACATACAATAACCAATTGTATTTATGGACAGATTCGACCATTGTGCTGGCGTGGTTGCGTAAACAGCCATGCGCCTGGACCACTTTTGTCGCCAACCGAGTCGCAAAAATCAGCGATAAAGTGGGAATCAAGAATTGGAGTCATGTGGATTCGGAAGATAATCCAGCGGATCTGGCCAGCAGAGGAGTGGAGCCGCAACATTTAAAGGAAAGTTCGCTGTGGTGGCATGGACCTGGATGGCTGCTACAGGAGCCCAGCGCGTGGCCAAATCGAGGCGACGAGTATGAAACAACGATGGAAGCAAAATCTATAAAAGCTCATATCGCTTGTTCGCAAAATATCGATATCTTAGAGCGTTTTTCTTCATTGCCTCGAGCCTTGCGAGTTCTCTCGTACATATTACGATTTTTCTACAGAACTCACCGGGCTCATAAAAGTAGTTTCTGTCATCGAGCTGTTGAAATATCACAGCAAGAGATTAAAGAAGTCACTAGAAGACTCGTTATTGAGAGCCAAAAAATGGGATACCTATCTGAGTATACCCATCTTTCAAATAAAACTTTGATCGACTCGAAGAGCTCGATTCTAAATTTAAATCCTTTTTTAGACAGCCATAAGGTGCTTAGAGTTGGCGGACGTTTGTCGGAGACAGAACACATCTCTTATGATGAGCGTCATCCGGTAATTTTACCGTACGACTGTCAATTCTCTAAGTTACTCGTGAAGTTCACCCATGAAATTTCCATTCATGGTGGGAACCAGCTTGTGTTGCGACTTATTCGGATGCAATACTGGATTCCCAGAGTAAAAAATTTGATAAAATCGATAATTCACAATTGTAAAGTCTGTGTTATCGACCGCAAACGGTTACAGACCCAAATGATGGCATCACTACCTCCAGAGCGAACAAAATTATCTCGCCCGTTCGCGTCTACTGGAGTGGATTTCACAGGGCCATACGACATTAAAAATTATACGGGACGAGCGTGTCTCATAACTAAAGGCTATATATGTGTGTTTGTCTGCTTCGCTACGAAAGCTATTCATTTAGAAGCTACCAGTGATCTCAGCACTGTCACTTTTCTGGCAGCGTTTTCGAGATTCGTTTCACGCAGAGGATATCCTGAAAAAATGTATTCGGACAACGGAACCAACTTTGTTGGTGCTTCTCGTGCGTTTAAAGAAGATTTTAAAGCTTTTTTGAATGATTCCAAAGAGAAAGTGGTGTCTAAATTTGCACATCAACACTTAACTTGGCATTTTATTCCAGCAGGGGCTTCCCATATGGGAGGTCTGTGGGAAGCTGGTGTCAAAAGTTTTAAGTTACACTTTCGAAAAGTAGCGTCGGACATGAAATATACATTCGAGGAGCTCTCAACATTGCTGTCGCGTATTGAAGCATGTTTGAATTCACGCCCTTTGAAATGATCTAGCGCCTTTAACTCCAGCGCATTTCTTAGTAGGGGGGCCTTTGCTTGCTCCGATTGAACCGGACATTGCTGAAAGTCCAATATCAATAATCAATCGTTGGCAAAAGTTAAAGGCATTGAACCAAAGGTTCTGCCAAATGTGGAAAAATTATTATTTAAAGGAACTTCACAAGCGTTATAAGTGGAAACATCCCCGCGAAGACTTGAAAATTGACGACTTGGTGGTCATAAAAGCGGACAACCTTTCGGCCACTGAGTGGCGATTAGGGAGAGTGGTTAAGGTTTATATTGGCTCTGACAATCGTGTCCGAATCGCCGACCTGCGCACTGAGCGCGGTATTATTACTCGGCCTGTGGTAAAATTGATTATTTTGCCACCACCTCCGTAAATTGATGTCTTCGTCCAACAACGTCGTCCAACAACGTCGTAGCTAGATGTCTTCGTCCGTCTTATTTGTGTGTGTGTGTTTGCGGTTCAGCGGGAATTAACCTATTTAATTTCTTTTTATTTTTTCTAGCCATAATGTCGAGTGTCGGAAAAACGCCCGCTGAAGTCGCCTTGAAGTGCCGAGTGTGCTTGGGGCGGCACCCATTACGTTTTTGTAAGGCGTTTGTCGCCGGGAGCGTTGCAGATCGGCTGCGGCTGGTGCTGTTGTTTAAGTTTTGCTCCCGGTGCCTCTTCCCAAACCACAAGACCAGCGAATGCGCCAGTGATGGATGTTGCGGCAAGTGTGATGGGACGCATCACACCATGTTGCACCTCGGCCGGGCTAAAGACGCAGAAAAGCCATCACCGCCCAAGCCGCAAGACACTGCCAGGCCTTGTTTGTCTGAGGCTTCTCGTCAGCGCGGGACGGGCGCCGCGGGGAGTTTTGCTGACCGGCCTAGTTTGCCACAAGTCGCATTGAGCGTTGAGGGGGATCCGGCACCTGAAGAAGAAGATGAAGCGCGATTGCGTACAACGCGGCGCTCCGGTCGACGGTCTCGTGCATCGCGAGAAGAGCATCGCAATCGAGGTCAAGGACGGACACGACCCATTCACCGCCGCTCAAATAGTGGCGCTCAGCGCCTGCCCTCGCCATCACCGCTGCCAGTTCTGCAGCAGGTGACTTCGCTCCTCCCCACGGCGGTCGTCAAGGTGATCGATCAGGGTCACATGCATCGGGTTCGTGCTCTAATAGACCCGTGTGCCGAGATGTCCATCATCTCCCAGCGTCTCGTGCGCCAACTTGGGTTGCCATCAAGGATGGTTGGCTCTCAAG
>OY282644.1:47112577-47140077 GCA_958299015.1 Tetanocera ferruginea
AAGACCTCTTACACTTTTAGAAATAAGTTTAAGCAAATTTCTCTTGATGGTTAAAAGAAAAAAATGATCAAATGTTGGGTGACGTACACGACAATGAATCAACCAGTTTTAATGTTATAACGATTTATCACGAAAATTCAGCTAAACCGGAAATGCAAAAACAAAATATGGATATAATAATAAAAATATGCATTTTGAAGATAACTATACAAATTCAAATTCAGAAATTAAACTTAAAGAAAATGTGAAAATTTATGAAAAGCAAGCGTGACGTACACGACATACTGTGTGACGTAAGCGACACGTAAGAATTTAAACTACTTTATTGGTGTTTTTTACTTTGAATATTGGTGTTTCGGCATTCATGTTGTATTCTTGAGTGTGAATTTCGTCTCCAATGTACTGCAGAATGCGAAAGTTTATATGTTGGAGAGGGGTTGCATAGGCATCCATGGGGATTTCTCATTGGCCTGTCGCTATTACAAAAACTCCGTATCTCGGTTAATATTGACACTATGGTACTGAAATTGAAATGATATGGGGGTAGGGAGATTCAGTACAACGCACGATGAAAAAGTGGGATGAATTATACATAGGGCGTGGCACTTTTAAAAAATTATTTTTTTTGATTAATATTCATACTAGGGTACTGAAATTCGGTTAAGGTGTAGGTAGAATTTTTACAAATCACGATTAAGAAAGTTGGTGGGACTCACATGGGGGCGTGTCACTATTAGAAAAACTCTGTAAGTTGGTTTATATTGTTTCAAGGATAGCTATTTGGTACATTGAAACATTTTTCAAAATATCTCTAAAACTGCCAAAGATTGAGATACAAAATATATATTTTTGATAAAAAGTTTTCTGTAAAGTTTTTATAAAGCGTTTTACACCATATAAAAAACAATTTTTAAAATTTAAGAGAGGATAAAAAGTTACAGTCTCAAAATATGTTAAAATTTTAATATTTCTCAGCTTTCAAGGAGTATATTTCGCAAACTAAAGAAGATAATTAAACTTTGGGTTCACAAATTGAAATAACTTATATTTTAAATATAAAAAATTTAAATACGATCGAAATCCGTCCCCGCATTTAAAAGATATAGTGCAATTATTGAAAAAAATAAAAATTTTCAGATTTTTGCCTATAACTCTTAAGTTCGAACTGATGATGAAAAACGAATACCATTTTTAAAATCTGCGTTTATAATTCATCTAGAATTGATAGCACTTTGTTCTGCATCTTTTGTTGTTTTTCCATATTGTCCTTACGCAAAAACTTCCATTAACTGTGTGACGTACGCGACAAATAATTAACTGCTAATTTTAAATACATTAAAAATGAAAAACTACTGGACATTCAGTAGTTTTACAATTGTTGACACTTTGTCTGTTTAGTAGTGATGTGAAAAAATTCCACCTTCACTCTTACTCTAGTGATGACAATATAAATCTTTTTCGCGTGACGTACACGACATCGATTTACCAATTATAATGTTATCGATTTTACTCAAATGGAACTATTCCTTGGAGAAATGAAGGTTGTGATAGTAACAACACGATATGCGGTATTGAATAAAATCAATTACATAACTATTAGTTACGTAAATAAAAGAAAAAATTGAGAAAAACGTTGAGTTACTTTTAGCATTTATCTCTTTGACGATATCATAAGTATGTATATATATATTTATTATTGCAGTGATGAGCCAGAAAAAAGATATTGTACCATTAGGGACTTAACTCATGTAGGTTCACTGCCCTGTTGTTAAAAATTAGAAATTTTGCTTTATTTTTTTTTGCTAAAATATACCGCTTTTCGTGGAATGCCCCTGCAGATCATCTTGAGTGGAGCTGAAGTATGTATAACATTAAAACACTACTACAAACAAAACAACAAACTGATACGACAAAAAGAGAGACTAAAATATTTACTGACATGTAGAGAGTATGGAATTATTCCAAAAAATCTCACAACCACACAATTACAAAAAGTTGAGAGGTCGGACAAGATTGCCAACGCAATAAGAAAAACTACTTATTCTGCCCTGTTCTACAATCCGATTTCAGTCGGAATCGGATTTGTTTCCGCTCATCGGTGTCATGCATTCCGATATTTACTTCGAATCGGAACTAATCAGAACAATCGGAAATGAGCTGTTCTACAATCCGAATAATCGGAAATTTTACCAGTTTTAATCCGATCAGCTGTTTGACAGTGAATTTAATTCCGCAGTTTTATTTTGATGCAGCCAAATTTGCCATGTGAGTTTAAAAGTTGTTTTTAATTAATTTATTAGCAATTTAAAATGTAATTTAATATAGGGGTAAGCACAAGAACAGTACGCAAAATTGTACAATGCTTCAATTTATGGAGAAGCACGCAGACATCGCTAGAGGCCACACCAAAGGAGACCGCGTCCAAATAGAGGCTTATTGGCAGGAGCTGACAGAAACTTTGAACAGTCAAGGTCCACCAATCAAGGATGCAAACGGGTGGAAAAAGGTATGGGAACAGTTCATATTTTGATTTTTTTCAAATAATTAATTAATAGGCTTGGACTGACTGGAAGTGCGAAGTTCGTAAAAAATTAGCGCACAATAGAAAAGAAGCCAAGGCGACTGGTGGTGGCCTTTACACAAAATATACTCTCTCTGATGCTGAGGAATCTCTAGCCGTTGTTTCTGGCTTTTATGCTTCTGTGGATAGTATTTTGCATACAACTTCTGTTGGACTTTTTGATGTGTATGAGGAGGAAACCATCTATATCAACGATAAAAACATTGACGATATTCCAACCACTTCACAAAATTGCATGTTGCGCAGAGATACTCTGCCTTCAACTCCTAAGAAGAGGAAAGTAGATCCTTCAATGCAGGTTAGTGCGTTTTCATATAGGACACAAATTTACTTAAAAAAATATATAATATACATTGTATAATAATAACATCGCAATGATCGATTCATACACTGCACAATTCCAAGGGATTGCTGTGGTCTCGCAGAGTCCTCCGCTTTATTTTCTCCATAGAATGCTTCTCCATCTCTAACAAAACCACAGCTAATAAAACCGAACTCATTTGAAATTGAATTTATTTATTAAATGTAGGTATTTAAAACAAAATTGTTGTCAATTGTTGCACTTATCACACCAGAATCTTAAAATATTTTCACAAAATAGCCAAACAGCTGATTTTGACAGCTAGTTCGAATCGGATTTAATTTTGTTTCGAACTTAGCATTTCCGATCGGAATTCAGAACACCTACTTAAATCCGCATCGGAATACATTTCCGATTTTATCACGAATCCGATTCGGAATTCAGAACACGGCTGATTATTTTCATAAAAAAATACTTTATTCGGAAATAAAGGAAGCGCTCATTATAATTAAAGGATTACAGAAAAATATATTTCACATGGACATTCAGATCAAGAAAACACTCAATTACGAAGAATACACAAAATTCACAACTTCACAACAGTATATGTACAAGTACATAGAAAAAAACCATTAAAACAACACACTCTTCAAAAATGCAAGCTCTTAACCCATTTTGGTCAGGTACCCGAACGCGTTGGAATTTTCTAATGAAATTTTCAGGCTTTGTTGTTTTTGATCAAATTAAGAAAATTCCAGAGTTTCAGAATTTTCCCATTTTCCGTTTTCCGGCTACAAGGTGGTCGAAAAATCGAATGGCCCAATGTGTATACAAAAATTTAAAAATTTAGAATAAATTATTTTAGCTTTAAATTCAGCATAATATGCCTTGAGAGAGTTCCTGTGTAGTTTGGTACCGAAAGAACATAGGGGCGCGGCACCTTCCACCTTCCAGAGTATTCCTTTGAAGTTTGTACCGATAGAATATGAGGGCATGGCACCTTTCATGCAACTCTTATTTTGATACCGAAAAGCTTTGGAATTACATGTTTTACAGTCACAAAATTCTGTATTCAAGCTCAATTTACACGTATTGTTTCAATGGCAATATTTTATAGGCGTTAGACAACGGGCGTGACACTTTTTGACACACATTCAATCTTTTCGGTAAAAATTTCAAAATATAAGGTCACACATCAAATAATTCGAAACGAATATAAAATTTATTATACAATTCAAATGTTTAACATCGAATAACTAAGTACAAATGTCGCATAACATTGAAAATCAGTATAAAGATACTTATTGGTCATATCTCAGTATAAAGATACTTATTGGTCATATCTTATACCAGAAAATTGACACGGGCATTAGAAAATAGGATGTGAAGGAGTAGTAACGTGCGTAGGGTATCGCTAGTATAAAATAAATAAGTTATTATTTACATTTATTCATTTATTGGACATACTTTTTATGACTTTGATATTCATATTATGATATTGTCCAAAATATTTTGTGTGAAAATGTAAATTGGATTTTTTGCATATAAGTATATCTAAATGGTATGCTTGTGGCATATAAAGAATCTCCGAGGCTTATTCTCTAGTTGATATCAATGACGTGCTCAAGTTTGTTAACTTGAGGCAAACCGGCCGGTCTTTCCTATTCATCTATATCTGAGTCCACTTCTGGATCCGCCACTTATAAGTTTCTTTCGATCTAAACTGTAACTGTAATATTGGCTTGTGTTTATTTATTTTAGCCACAAGACATTGCACTTTCCATGCATTCACTTTCGAATTGCTGATAGCGTTTACCCACAATGACCACACCATTTCCTACTGCGAATGTCAACGCGATAATCGAATCCACCCATATTGATATTATAGTTATATTCGTTTGAGTTATGACGACGTACTACTTTCTCATATGATTATATCGGAGAGCAGACTTTATTGGCACAATGGAATCGTAGTTACCAGCAATTGTTAATTGGGTGGTGTTGTAACAACGCACGAAGTTGAGTTCATTCCTCTTGTCAAAAATGTTATTCACTTCCCCACGTTTTGCTGGGTTTGTCAACGCAGCGCCTTATACCCGATTTGAACGTTGCCGATTGCAACTGAACGTTTGTACCGGTTACAGAAAATTTTCTCTCATTTAGCAAACAGAGCAATTGGTAAGAGGTAAAAAAGTTGTAGAAGAAAACAATGAATCTTTCTGGATGGCCAACGTTGTGAAGAAGTCTCAAAATAACATATGCGCCAAGTCCAATGCCCATGTTGTAAGCTTCAACTGTACCAGTCTACGGTATAAAGAAAAACATGTACCCATCGCTTGAGCACCAGTATTTGAATCTAAAATAGATTAATTTTTCTATAAACATTTAATATGAATGTTTCCCAAAGTTGGGTACCATTTGTTAGTCAATTGACAATGCGGGCTTAAAAATTCCATTAAATTTATTACTTGTGAAAATGTTTAAATAAAGTATACATATTAGGCCATTGGTCGAAAAATCGACCACCAATATTCCAACAAAGGAAGCACGTAGGTAAATTAACCTGAGATGTCCAAAACTGACTGATTCTCATAATTTAGTCTTATCGCTGTCTGCTTATGTAAATAGTTTTATTATTCATTACATTTATTATATTTTTTTTATTTTTTCAAAAATGGTCCAAAAAAGGTGTTTTTTTAAACGTTTACCTGAGTTTGTAAAATGGGAAATTTGTAAATTGTTATTTTTTTCTGAATTTCCATTTAACCAAATTGTGTTTATGCGGAAAGAGTTCGAAAAAATTTTGAATATTTTTTCCAGAAATAAATTTTAAAGTTAGTGGTCGAAAAATCGACCAGCTGACCAAAATGGGTTAACAAAAGTATAGAAGAGTTTCGGATTATCATTAAATTGAGATTTGATGTTGGCTATATAAGCAGTATAACACTGTTTATTTAATAGCTGGTATCTGCAACGACAAGATGAATAACAAGCAAAGTCAATATTAGAACCAGATTTTTTATATTTTTTAAATAATCGATTTTTTAAATTTTTTAGTGACTTAAGTTCACTTGTTAGCCAGGGTGGACTTAAGGGTTTAGAATTAATTTGCTTTGTTGGGACGCACAATAAGAAGCACCTTTGCAAAGTATCATTAAAAAACTGTACCGAGGTTTCGATGTCATAATATGAATACGGTGGTTTAATAGATAGAATCGGTGACCAGTCAGTCTGCGAGAGTAAGGTGTTGAGTTTAACATAGTCTGTACTTTTGAAATTATATATTTTTGTATTTCGCTTATCAGGTGTAAGTTTATTTTCATTTTCATGAGCAAGTAAAACTGTTATTTCAAGAGCGATTGAGCGATTGAGATATACAGTAGTGGATCTATCTACAAACACAAGGTCCAGCGTTTTATGGTTTTTATTAAAAGTATTATTGACTTGTTGAAGACACAGGTCAGATAACTTATCTAAAAAATCATTTATCCAATTACTAGTGGAAACAGGTGTAAGAAATGAAGAGTCATCTGTCGAATTCCAAGACACAAAGGGTAGGTTAAAATCGCCCAACACAATAAGAACATCATTATTTTTTAACATATTATGAACTTGCTCGATGGCGTTTATATGTCTTAAGTAAATTGATATGTCACAATTTGGAGGAATGTAAGAACAGGTAAGATAAGCAATGCAATTATTTAATTTAACTGAAACACAAATAAACTCCAGTTCACTAGTGTCGAGAATTGTTAATTCATCAGATGCAAACGAGATATGAACAGCTATCAGAACACCACCACCGATCTTATTATAACGGTCTTTACGGAAAATTTGATAATTTTTACACATTATTTCAGAATTTAGAATATTAGAGCGAAGCCAAGTCTCCGTGAAAATTAAAATGTTATATTCGAAATCAAAACTGTTAATGAACATTGCAGAAAGTTTGGAATTAAGACCCCTTACGTTTTGATACACAAGTTCTAATTTAGACTTGCGATTTGTTAATCGTTTTTTGGATGAGATTGCGGGCTATTTCGCGGGCGAGGCAAGTGTACTACATTTACTAATCGCGGATTATTTTTGAATTCGAATTCGCGTACGATTGTATTTCGTGGCCAGAAACTTACATCAACAATAGTATTAAATAAATTTTCTGGAACTGTCAATCTAAAGGAAGTAGTCGGACGTGCGTTTACATATTTGAATTTATGAATAGAAATAGAAAGAGTCGATGAACATTTCAACTTTGATTTAATGAAAAAATCTATATCATTATCTGTTGTATCAGATGCTAAGCGCGAAACAAAGATTGATTTAGTTGGAGGAATAGCAATCAAAGGTTTAGGAACAGAAATGTCAGAAGTAATTGCAATTTGTTGGACATCAGCAACAGTAGGAGCAAGAGAAGCAGCTTGTGCATACGATATTTCAGGCAAAGCGAGAGGTGGAGCTGATAATGAAAAAGGAGCAGACATAGACAAATTTGCCAAAGAAGAAAGAATAGGAGGAGGAGCATCCGTGTCCATGTCGTCAACGTTGTCTTGTTCTATAGAAGGTTGTGTTGGTGTCGAGTCAGTTTTCTGTTTGCTTCGAAGGGTCATATGTTTCTTTTTTCGCTTTGGTGAAGGAATTGACTCATCAATATATTTAAACTCATTGAAAAGAGTTTGATATTTAAAAAATTTATCAGAAAGTGAAGAAAGTTCTCTACTTATTTCCGAGAAACCTTGCTTCGTTTGCTTAAAAAGCAAATGTCGGCCAACCTACACTTCTCACAAGACCAACGCAACCCTTTACCTTCTTCAATGGCATCTGCCACTCGACCTGACACTCCTGCACACTTGATGTGAACAATATTGTCACATACCCAACATGACAAAAATCGTTCATTTTCACAACCATTTTTTTTTTTTTTTTTTTTTTTTTTAGTTTAACAATTTATTTAATTTAAAGAAAGAAAAAGAAAACAGAGTAAAAAGATATAAAAATAAATAGTGGCGAAAGTTTAAAACAAAGAGATAACTCTGAGACACCCTGTGGGAATAGCTAAAAGAAGTGCCTACAGGTATGCAACGCTATTTTACTTAACTTAAGAGAAGCTAAGAAATAAAATAGTGAAATGTCAACAAATAAAAAGAACAACAAGAACAGAATTTAAAGAAAAGAAATGAAGCACAACAATGTTTGTATGTTTTTGTTTTTGTTGATTTTTTTTTCACTGCTTATAAAAATAAGCACAAATGTCAAGCACTTAAAACTTATGCACTTATATATATATTTTAAACGCGGAAATTATTGCAATTCGCGGAAAACTGTGCACAATTTTTAAAGGCACAGAAACACTCAGTTCTATAAACGAATTAAAAGGCCGAAATTACGTATTTAAACCGTTTATTAAATAACACAAATTATAAATTGAAAAATAATTAAAACACGACCAGAAATTTTCGAATGCTGAAAGTTCGACAGAGTTGCCAGACAGTTGTGTATTTTTTAAGACATTATTATAATTATTATTATTATTATTATTATTATTATTATTATTATTATTATTATTATTATTATTATTATTATTATTATTATTATTATTATTATTATTATTATTATTATTATTATTATTATTATTATTATTATTATTATTATTATTATTATTATTATTATTATTATTATTATTATTATTATTATTATTATTATTATTATTATTATTATTATTATTATTATTATTATTATTATTATTATTATTAGTATTATTATTATTATTATTATTATTATTATTATTATTATTATTATTATTATTATTATTATTATTATTATTATTATTATTATTATTATTATTATTATTATTATTATTATTATTATTATTATTATTATTATTATTATTATTATTATTATTATTATTATTATTATTATTATTATTATTATTATTATTATTATTATTATTACTATTATGATTATTATTATTATAATGTTTATTATTATTATTATTATTATTATTATTATTATTATTATTATTATTATTATTATTATTATTATTATTATTATTATTATTATTATTATTATTATTATTATTATTATTATTATTATTATTATTATTATTATTATTATTATTATTATTATTATTATTATTATTATTATTATTATTATTATTATTATTATTATTATTATTATTATTATTATATTCTTGATCAGCATCACCACCCGAGATGATTTAGCCATGTCCGTCTGTCTGTCCGTCTGTCCGTCTGTCTGTATGTCTGTCTGTCGACACGATTACAGCCGTAATTTTCAAGCTATCGTAATGAAACTACATATTTAAGTTTTTTTTTAAAAAGCAAAGATCAAGTTCGAGAATGGGCTAGATCGGATGAAAACCACGCCCACCTCCCATACAACCTCAATAATGAAAACTCTATAAAGAGGCTAATATTTAAGCTACAATACTGAAATTCGGTATTTGTGTATTCTATGCCAAAACTAAGGTGTGTAAGAAAAATGGGCGTTATCCACCTACTAACACGCCCACCTCCCATACAACCCCAAAATTGAAAACTATATAAAAAGACTTCTGTGTAAGCTAAATACACAAAAATAGGTATTTATTCATTTTATATTAAAACTAAGGTGTGTTAGAAAAATGGGTGTCATCCACCAACGAACACGCCCACCTCCCATATAACCCCAAAATTGAAAACTATATAAAGAGGGTTTTATCTAAGCTACAAAAGTAAAATTTAATATTTATTCATTTTATGTCAAAACTAAAGTGTCTTAGAAAAATGGGCGTCATCCACCCACTAACACGCCCTCCTCCCATACAAACCTAAAATTGAAATCTATATAAAGAGGCTTCTGTAGAAGCTACAAAAATAAAATTAGGTATTAATTCATTTTACATCAAAAATAAGACGTGTTAGAAAAATGGGCGTCATCCATTCAAGAACACGCCCACCTCCCATACAACTCCAGATTGAAAACTTTATAAAAAGGCACATCTTTAAGATTGTTTTACACTTACGTATCAGTCGTGGGGGTATTTTAACTTCGGCCAAGTCGAAGATATACCTTACTAGCTATTATTATTATTATTATTATTATTATTATTATTATTATTATTATTATTATTATTATTATTATTATTATTATTATTATTATTATTATTATTATTATTATTATTATTATTATTATTATTATTATTATTATTATTATTTTTATTATTATTATTATTATAATTATAATTATTATAATTTTTTTATTATAATTATTATGATTATTATTGTTATTATTATTATTTTTATTATTATTATTATTATAGTTATGGTTCCCCATTAGGGGATACCCAAAAAAATATATACGCCGCGCCAACTGCGGCAATTAAAACTCACACTTTAAATTGTTAACAATAATTTTATTGATGACTTGACGATTCTAACTCCCAAAATATAATAATTCAAGGTACCTTAATCTAACTTACTCATAAGCTTAAAGCTAACCCTGCGTTGAGCCATATCTGCTGCGTCGGCATTATTACGCTGTGAAGGGTTCGCTGCGACGTTCTCACGATGCACCGGTATCGAGCTGCATGCGCGTGCAGGTAACCAGACACCTGGTCAGCAGTTCTACTTAAAGTACAGTGACTCGCTTTAGGTATACAGTGGATGGCTCGTCTTAACTCCACCCCCTTCAAATATCTGCGTCCTGTAGATCTAATTAAGGACAGCAACCGTTGGTTGGGCGTCGTTCGACGAGTGGTTCAACGGGAGTTGTATTTTCGGGAGACCGACCTTCTTCGTAAGTTTCCGCCAGACGATAAATGCTATGACAGCCACCAGAAGGATAGTTGATGCATCTGTCAGAGCTGCGATGTTCACTCTGTTAGCCAATTCTCCCAAACGAACAATGTTTTTTAAGCTGATGTCATGGACGTAGTCTAGGTTAAGCTTCGTACCCTGGTTAGAGAAATTCGTAAGTACAGCTGGCAGCACCTGGGAAATTGTTGATGAGTGCAATGAAAAAATTGCATTATTCAACCATATGGTTTCATTATGTAGTTGGATGATAAAGGTTCCATTTAGGTTTCTTGAATAGGTTTATGTTTTGAGTTCGCCTTTGAAATTCGTCAGAAACAGGGTGTTTTCGTTTAGGACCTCAACAGTTTCCTTATTATTGATCTTGTATCGGCACTTTGCGTTGCCTCCCTTTAGAGCTCTTGGGATGCACGAGTCCTCAGGAAGTTTTTCCAAAGATGTCATGCTGCATACCGATGCATTCCCAATGGCTAGGCAGTCATCGATGAGGCCGTAGGTCTCGTTGTGGTTCAGCAGTAGCTTTGAATAATCGAGGTCGACTTGAGTACCATTGTATACCCCAGCACGGCAGCTTACCATATTATAAAGGCTCGTTCTAACCTTCGGCACTGCGAGAATGTACAACATCAGAGTTCCATTCGTGTAAACAGATGGCTGACCGAATTCTATAGCGTTCTGATATGGTAAAGTTTCCAATTCGTCCAACACGATATTGACTTCTCCTGCATCTAAAAGATTGCTGTTAACTATTCCTCTCTTAGCCATTTGGCAGGCTCTGACTATTTCATTGACACCTTCTTTCAATATAAGTATTTTGCTGAGAAGGTGGTAACCACTTTCGTCGGCTTATTTTTTTACGATCATATTGTTGAGACGGTCCACCATTTCGTTGACTCTGCCGACGACCTCGGTTGTTGTTGAAAAATCCCTTCTATTAATTTTGAATTGGTTGTTGTTATTCTCGATTATAGCTTCTTGACTCTGTAGAATTTTGTCCCAGTCAGTGGCATCTGATGAACCGGCTAACCACTTCCAGGCAGACCCAATCCAGTTGATCGACCGTGGTGCTCTGCGTCTTGATCTTCGTAGTTCGCTTAGCCTCTCCTTGGCCTGGGCCAGATGAAATTCTAGTATCAAGCGCAACCATTCCTCTTTAGCATCTTGCTGAATAACTTTTTCTGCATTAACAATGGCATCTGTGTAACGTTGCAAGTCAATCATGTGGACGAGCTTAAAATATATATTATTAATATATTAGTTATATTTAATATCCATTAGTTATTATCCAGGCTGTGCCCTCCCGAACGTTGATCACAGGTGTATTGTAGCTGAAGACCTGTAGCGCGTCTGCCGCAGATATGAGTAATAGTCTGAAATGAAATTCCTTATCGTGCTATTTCTAACTTTGATTACTTTCTAAAGATTTTGATGACAATTTGCAATTATATTTAATTTGTTCCTTAAAATTTAAACAAATATTAATAACTTATTTTTGTATTTAAAATTTAATGATTAAAATATTATATGATATCAAAATTGATTAATTAATTAAAAATTCCTTGCTTATTGAACTACTAATTAAGAATTTAATTTCTTATGGTATTTATGGCTACTAAGAATAGTGCACACTTTCCTTTTTTTTTTTTTTTTTTTCTTCCTTTCCTTTTTTTCCCTTCTTTTTTTTTTTTTTTTTGTTTGCATATATAGATAGTTACACGTTCTTTAATTTTTTAACATGCGTTTATAATTAGAAAAATTTTTAAACCATATTATTTTGTTAATTAAATAATAACCAGAATTTCTCTTTTCATAAAAAAAATTAATTAAATTCAAACTCTTTCTTATCCTATATTACAATTTAATTCTGTTCTTAAGTTTTTTTTTTTAAATGTTATATAGCGTTTCTCAAATTATTCATTTTTGATTTTAATTTCTCAAAAGCTTTTACATGTTACAATATTCATTAAATTATTTCTTTTTAATGTATGGTCCTTCGTGTAACTCGAATTGGACTTGTATTTTTTATGTGAATCTTATGGATTCTCCGTCCACCATCCGTGAGCACCGTAACCCTATTATTCTTCTTCACTATTTCCCGTCTATATAAGGGTTTGTTTTACCCTTGATGCCCTTTACCGCGACAAAAATGACTTCTCCTCTCCTTTAATGTTTTGGTTTTGACCGTTTCTTATTTCGGCCATCATTTTGGAGGGCCTGTTTTCTCTCAATGAGTCCCCTGAGGTTGGAATTGATTTTTGCGCGAAAGTCTAAAAGATTTTGGTAATTTATTCGGAAGGACCTATTGAAAAAAATATCGCTGGGTTTTTTCCCTGTGACCGAGTGAACTGAGTTATTGTAACGGTCAACTGCAACATACACTTATTCCTTAACATTTAAATCTGGTAATTCTATCTTCAGGCACCTATACATTTTGATGATGGTTGAATGGAGTCTCTCCACCTGTCCGTTAACCTCACTTCGGTTCGCCGGAGTCAAGTACATTTCGATCCCTAGCATTTAAATAAAATTGAGAATAATCGGACTTATGAAGCTTCTTTCATTATCCGTGACCATTACCCTGGGTATTGTAAAATAATGTAAGACTTTGATTAACTTTTCGCGAAGATGCAGAACAGAGCGATCATTGATGTGAAAAAATTTCCCGAATTTCGAAAACTTATCAATGCACGTAATAAATTTTTCATTTTGGATTTCATTGATATCCAAATGAAGTACTTCCGTTGGATATTTTGGTACTGGAGTTGGTTGAATTCGGGTTGGAATGGTCGCCTATCGTACTTATTTACATTACAAATTCTACAATTTGAAACAAAATTTTTTTATAGAAGAAAACATTTTTGGGAAGTAATAAGATTCTAGAATTTGTTGCCTGTTTTCTCGAGCATTCCTGTGTGCCCTTTTATGTTCTGTTTCAATTATAAGAAATTTTCGTTTTTTGTTGCTTACGTCCTCCACAACTCGTTGCGTAACCCGGATTTTGTACCTATTGAACGTTGAAACATAAACCTCTTGGAGCAGTGCCAAATATTTTTCCGCCATCTTGACTCCGTTTATCACATTTGGATTTAATTTATTTTTTAAGATAGCTGTCAGTTCCTTTTTATCGAGAACAGGTAGAGTAATATAATGACGATTGAAACCAGCATGAGGAGTCTCATGCGAAAATAACTCCCTGCCCTCTTTAAAGATCAGTTGATTCCGAAAAACGTTAATTGGAGCCTCGACGTGTGGTATGAGGTTCGAGGAATCCTGTTCTGCGCTGTGAACTGTTCCAGAGTTGGACTGAACATCTATATCGGTTTCCGGTCGTCTAGATTCGCTGGCTGTATCTGTGTTGGAATTTCCTTCAGTGGCCGTATCTGTGTTGGAGTTACCCTCGCTAGCAGTATCCGTCGCGGAATCCGAAATGTGATTTATTTCCGTTTGGAGTCTTGACAGAGCATCGGCCACCAAGTTTGATTTACTAGGTTTGTAAATCAACTCGTGATTATACTCCTCAATCCGCACTTTCCACCTCTTCAACTTAGCATTGAAGTTCCAATTTCCCAATGTATAAGTGAGTGGCTGGTGATCGGTATATATACGAATCTTCTTTGCTCCATACAGATATGACCGCAGGTTATCTAGTGCCCACACTATAGCCAGCATCTCCTTCTCGTTCGTTGCATAATTTTCTTCAGTTTTATTTAGCGAACGAGATATAAATGCTATTGGTTTGTCTTGTCCAGCTTTGTCTTGTGAGAGCACAGCACCAATCGCGTAGTTAGACGCGTCCGTTGTAAGATTGAATGGCTGTTCGAAATCTGGAAACGCGAGAACTTCGGATGATGACAGTAGGGTTTTCAGAGTGTCGAATGCCTTTAACGCATTTTCAGTCATTGTTATTAAGACCTTTTTGGATTGGTTAGCCTTGACTTGTGCATTTTCCCCCCTTGTTAGGTTCGTCAAAGGCTTAGCAACCTTAGCGTAATCCTGTATAAACTTCCTATAGTACGAAGTCATACATAGGAACCGCTTTAAGTCTTTCAAATTGTCAGGTGGGGTAAGAGCTTGAATTGCCAAAATTTTGTTTGGGTCTGGTTTTATCCCGTCAGGACGTACTATATAACCTAAACACTCAACTTCAGATCTCATGAATTGTGTTTTCTCGAGATTAACTTTTAAATTGGAATCCAAAAGTCTAGAAAAGACAGCTTCGACATTAGAAAGATGCTCCTTTTCATTGCGACCAAAGACGATGATGTCGTCTATGTATACATAGCAAATTTTACCTATGTATTCTTTTAGCACGTCATCTATCATTCTCTGAAAAATGGCTGGAGCATTTTTCAGACCGAAAGGCAACCTTAAAAACTCAAACTTCCCGTTCATTGTCGAGAACGCCGTTTTTGGTATATCTGAGGGCTTCATGACGATTTGGTGGAAGCCTGAGGTTAAGTCTATTGTGGTAAAGTATTTTGCCTCACCCAGACTACAAAGAGTTGATGTTATATCAGGGATTGGGTAAGCGTCAGATACTGTCACTGAGTTAAGGCGTTTAAAATCAACGACCATCCGGCATTGTTTTTCTCCAGTGGGTTTTGGTTTTTTCGGAACTACCCAAATCGGAGAGTTGTAGGGGCTCTTTGAGGGCCGAATGATACCTTCCGATAGTAATTCGCTTACTTGCCTATCTACCTCCTCTCTCATGCATGCTGGGTAAGGATAGCTCTTTGTATATATTGGTTCTGATGTGGTGGTTTTAATTTCAGCTGTTACTCTTGTTTTTGCTGCCTCTTTTCCTTGGATCGGGCCAAATAGGGACTCATACTTCTGTACAAGACCATCTATGCGGTTTTTATTTCTGCTGAAACTTGGTCGTTTATAAGCAGATTTACCTGTTTAGATGGCATGGCCTTAAGGGGGATTTTTACACCTGAATTTAGATACAAAATATTTTCTTTTCGATCAATAATTGCCTCCAATTGTTTAAGGGTATCATCGCCGATGATACCGTCAAACGACTGAAGGCCAGGTTAAACGAAAAATGTAATTAGTTCGGAATTGCCATATTTTTCAAAAAACTTCCCTACCACCTTGCGATCGATAGCAACATTACCTGCAGCTGAATTGACACAGAATCACAGAAATGTTTTTTGGGGAAGACTTCCGGTTGCCAAAGATGGTTTTATGAAATTTTTATTGGCTCCGGTGTCCACCAAAAAGTTTAGTGTTTCCCCCTTTTTTGAAGTGTACTCTATATATGGAAGGCTTGAGAGGCTCCTTCCATAAAATTCAACTCATCTTCGACACATCTATCAGCTATATCTTCCTCATGACTGTCCTCAATGGCATGTGGATTTGACTGGAGGTTATCTTTGCTGTTTGCGATCGTAATTCCCCCAAGAAGATGCTTTTCGTTTAAATGCATTATCAGGTCGGTTCATATAATTAATTTGTCTAGTTTGTACCGATCTATCGACGTCCATACCTTCATATGGTTTGGGACCGGTCGGCCTAGGTGGAGCGACTGATTGATATGGTTTGGTTCCTGGGAAGCTTCTGCTCACATTTGCTGCTGAGGGCCCTGCCGAAAATCTATTAGGGTTGAAAGGGTAAGGTCGCCTAGGGAGCTGGAGTGGACGCTGCTCTATTCTTGTCATGTCGTTAATGGGCACTGTTGCCCTATTAGACCCATTTGTGTGTATATTATGGTTCCTAAGACTCAGGTTTTGGATTTCCAGACAAGCCGAATAAGCTTCAGGCAATGTCTTGGGTTTTTGGATAACCAACATTCTTGATAAGTCTCCGCTCAATCCTCGAGCTCTATTGCGATATGTTTCAATTAGAGCAGTTACGGTCTCGCAAGAATAGTTGTCGGTTTTTAATTTATTTATTATTAAGGATAGCTGGTGGTTAACAGCAGCATAGAATTAGTCAAGTTTGGTTCCTTTTTGTGCTAATTGTCCCAATTGGTGTTCGAGCGTGCGCAAATCGCGCTTGTCTGCATAATGTAACGAGAGCACCTGCTTGATTGCAGACCAGTCTCCCTCTAGGACATTATATGATACCAGAGCGGTATCGGCACAACCCCTTACTTTTTGCCTTATATGCTGGAGTATATCGCGATAAATTGGTTTATATCTGACGATTTCATAGTCTTTGATAATGGTTTCCACATTGTGGACCCATGAAATATATTGCGTAGGATTTCCCTCAAAAACCCTCAGCTCCTTCACGCAATCAGGCAGTTTCCCTATTTCTTTTAGATCATCCTCACTTATTGGCCCACGAAGAGCCTCTTCTACCGCACTCGTGGCTGGGGTCACCGCAATTTCTACATGCTTTAATCTCTCGTTAATTCTCCCAAGCTCCCCATTGGATTCAAGCACGGACAGACGCCCTTCCATTACTTTGAGTTGTGCCAATATGGCACCCATTGCCCCGGTGTTTTCTACTAGGATTCTTTGCATTTCTTCCATTTTTATGTATTTTAATTTATTAAACTTATTAAATTTAACCTTATTAAATTAAGATTTATTCAAAAACAATTTTAGGTTACAGAGCTCAATTGGCTTAATTTCCAGAAAATCTCACAAGACTCACTTACCGCTTTTTCGTTTCGTTTCGCTTTTGTTGTTTTATTTATTTATTTGGATAAGCTTAATACAAGCAGTTTAAATACTTAAAACATTAACTTAAAAACTAAAATTTATAATTAACAGGGAGTATCTTAATTAACAATTGTATTATATCATGTACTGGAAGAATACATTAGAGAGGCGGATGAAGTGGTGTTGGGGAGTTAAGGAGGATATTTCGGAGTAGTGGTCTGCTCAGATGAAAATCGAATTCGTTGATCAAACTATTGGTTACCCGAAGCATTCTGGTTATGGGTTCACTGCATCCATAGTCGGTGCGGTGAAAGTTAAGGTGGAAGAGAGACATAGACCTTAGTTTGCGTGGGTTGGTATTAAAAGATATTAATTGGAGTAATTCTGGACAGTTAATGGTTCCGCATACAAGTTGATGAATGAAGATAACATCGGCAACTTCCCTTCGCTTTGCAAGTGTTTGCATGTTAATCAACTTAAGACGGTTGGCATATGGTGGTAGGTTGAAACTGTCAGAACCAGGAAGACCACGAAGAGCGAAACGAATGAATCGTCGTTGAACGGCTTCGATTCGCATTGAATGGGTGTTGTAGATGGGAGACCAAACCTGGCTGGCATATTCGAGGATGGGTCTAACAAAGGAAAGATAGAGAGATTTAGTGACGTAAGGATTGGAGAACTCTCTGGACCAGTGTTTCACGAAACCAAGTGCAGAGTTGGCTCTACTAATGATATTATCAATATGAGGCCTAAAGTTAAGTTCCTTGTCACAAATAACACCTAAGTCGCGTAAAGAGTTTAAAGAAGGAACGGGCTTGCCGAAAATGTAATACGTTCGCGGAGGAAGTTGGAGTCGCTTACGAGAATATGTTATAGCTTGACATTTGCTGACGTTGAGCTCCAGAAGATTTTTTTGACACCAAGTGGAAAAGCTGACCAGATCGTTTTGAAGATTGCGAGAATTGGCGTTGGTTTGTATGCACCGATAGATTTTCATATCATCAGCATACACAGAAAGATTAGAATCATTGATGATACCATCAACATCAGCAATAGTTAAGACGAATAGTAAAGGACCAAGGTGACCCTTGTGGGACACCAGACGTAGCTGTAAAAGATTTTGAATTGGAAAATCTAAAGATGACATTATAACTGCGTTCTTCGAGATAAGATTTAATCCATGTTATAAACAGATGTGAAAAACCAAAGGTTTTGAGCTTAAGAAGGATGATAGTGTGTGAGATTTTGTCAAATGCTTTACTAAAGTCGGTGGAAACTGCATCAACTTCGTAACCATTTTCCAACGAGCATAAAGCGTTTGAAACAAATTCTGTGAGTTTGGTGGTAGTCGATCTACTTTTGAGGAAGCCATGTTGACTAGGGGGAAAGATAGATTTGCAATGGAAGAAGAGAATGTCGTAGATAATACTTTCAAAAATTTTAGGAGCACATGACAGTTTTGCGATAGGTCTGTAATTAGAAATATCATTTCTAGGTCCTTTTTTATGTAAAGGTATTATGTACGAGTTCTTCCATAACTTTGGAAAAACAGAGTTAGAAATAGAAAGTTGAAAGAGAGTCAAAAGGGGATGAGCCAAAAAGTTCGCGAATTTTTGATGACAATAGCAGGCAACCCATCGGGTCCAGGAGAATAATCATCTTTAAGATTATGTAACTTTGCTAAGACATCAGCTAATGTTATATCAACAGAAATCAGTGACGTTTGAGCACAGTTCCTTAATGAAGAAAAGTATTCATAGTCTAGTTCATCGTTATGACTTGTGAATGACTGACTGAAGAAATTTGCGAATAGGTTTGCAATTATTTCCGGGTTGTCTGAGGAGATATCTGAAAAAGTAAGGGTTGATGGGTAGTTGTCAGATTTTCTTTTGATATTAATGAACTTGTAGAAGCTTTTAGGATCCAACAACAATTTAGTTTCAATATGAGCAAGGTAAGACTCATATAGGTTTTCACAAAGTGTAGAAAAAAGATTATAGACGTGAAGATAATTTTTGAGGTCAAGAGAATAACGAGAAAGTAAATAAGTACGCCAAAGTTTGTTCCTCTTATTACGAAGTGAACGTAGTTCTTTATTGTACCAGGGAGGAGATGACGAAAAGTTATTTTGCTTAGTAAAGGGGACTGATTGTGCGAAGCAGTCAAAAATTTTGTCATAGAAGAGAGCAACAGTATTATCAACACTGCCATGAGCATTATTGAAAATATGTTGAAAATCGATTCTACTCAATAACATTTCAAGTTTTACAAAATCAGTTTTACGAAAGTCGAAGCTGTACGCGTGCTCAAAGTGTGTGTTTATTATGTTATTATTGTAAGATAATAACATATATTGTAAGATAATCAGTCTGGCAACTCCGTCGAACTATCAGCATCGAAAATTTCTGTTCGTGTTTTAATTGTTTTTTAATTTGTGATTTGTGT
Organism: Tetanocera ferruginea; assembly: GCA_958299015.1. NCBI lineage: Eukaryota > Metazoa > Arthropoda > Insecta > Diptera > Sciomyzidae > Tetanocera > Tetanocera ferruginea. The sequence goes on from OY282644.1 coordinate 47,132,330, forward strand.
TCTTTAATAAACGGTGTAAATACGTTATTTCGATCTTTTAATTCGTTTATAGAATTGAGTGTTCTGTGCCTTCAATAATTGTGCACACTTTCCGCGAATTGCGATAATTTGCACGTTCAAAATATATATATAAGTGCATAAGTTTAAAGTGCTTGACACTTGTGCTTATTTTTATAAGCAGTGAAAAAAAAAAAATCAACAAAACAAAAACATACAAACATTGTTGTGCTTTATTTCTATTCTTTAAATTCTGTTCTTGTTGTTCTTTTTATTTTTTGACATTTCGCTATTTTTTTTCTTAGCTTCTCTTAAGTTAAGTAAAATAGCGTTGCATACCTGTAGGCACTTCTTTAAGCTATTCCCACAGGGTGTCTCAGAGTTTTTATCTCTTTGTTTTTAAACTTTTGCCACTATTTATTTTTATATCTTTTTACTTTATTGTTTTCTTTTTCTTTCTTTAAATTAAATACATTGTTAAACTAAAAAAAAAAAAAAAAAAAAAAAAAAAAACAATGGTTTGTGCTAAGCCTGGCTGCTCCACTAAAGGTGAAAATTAACGATGTTTGTCATGTTGGTTATGTGACAATATCGTTCACATCAAGTGTGCAGGAGTGTCAGGTCGAGTGGTAGATGCCATTGAAGAAGGTAAAGGGTTGCGTTGGTCTTGTGAGAAGTGTAGGTTGGCCGACATTAACTTTCATAAGCTTTTTAAGCAAACGAAGCAAGGTTTCTCGGAAATAAGTAGAGAACTTTCTTCACTTTCTGATAAATTTTTAAAATATCAAACTCTTTTCAACGAATTTAAATATATTGATGAGTCAATTCCTTCACCAAAGCGAAAAAAGAAACATATGACCCTTCGAAGCAAACAGAAAACTGACTCGACACCAACACAACCTTCTATAGAACAAGACAACGTTGACGACATGGACACGGATGCTCCTCCTCCTATTCTTTCTTCTTCGGCAAATTTGTCTATGTCTGCTCCTTTTCCATTATCAGCTCCACCTCTCGCTTTGCCTGAAATAACGTATGCACAAGCTGCTTCTCTGGCTCCTACTGTTGCTGATGTCCAACAAATTGCAATTACTTCTGACATTTCTGTTCCTAAACCTTTGATTGCTATTCCTCCAACTAAATCAATTTTTGTTTCGCGCTTAGCATCTGATACAACAGATAATGATATAGATTTTTTCATTAAATCAAAGTTGAAATGTTCATCGACTCTTTCTATTTCTATTCATAAATTCAAATATGTAAACGCACGTCTGACTACTTCCTTTAGATTGACAGTTCCAGAAAATTTATTTAATACTATTGTTGATGTAAGTTTCTGGCCACGAAATACAATCGTACGCAAATTCGAATTCAAAAATAATCCGCGATTAGTAAATGTTGTACACTTGCCTCGCCCGCGAAATAGCTCGCAATCTCATCCAAAAAACGATTAACAAATCGTAAGTCTAAATTAGAACTTGTGTATCAAAACGTAAGGGGTCTTAATTCCAAACTTTCTGCAATGTTCATTAACAGTTTTGATTTCGAATATAACATTTTAATTTTCACGGAGACTTGGCTTCGCTCTAATATTCTAAATTCTGAAATAATGTGTAAAAATTATCAAATTTTCCGTAAAGACCGTTATAATAAGATCGGTGGTGGTGTTCTGATAGCTGTTCATATCTCGTTTGCATCTGATGAATTAACAATTCTCGACACTAGTGAACTGGAGTTTATTTGTGTTTCAGTTAAATTAAATAACTGCATCGCTTATCTTACCTGTTCTTACATTCCTCCAAATTGTGACATATCAATTTACTTAAGACATATAAACGCCATCGAGCAAGTTCATAATATGTTAAAAAATAATGATGTTCTTATTGTGTTGGGCGATTTTAACCTACCCTTTGTGTCTTGGAATTCGACAGATGACTCTTCATTTCTTACACCTGTTTCCACTAGTAATTGGATAAATGATTTTTTAGATAAGTTATCTGACCTGTGTCTTCAACAAGTCAATAATACTTTTAATAAAAACCATAAAACGCTGGACCTTGTGTTTGTAGATAGATCCACTACTGTATATCTCAATCGCTCAAACCCTGTATCATTTCCGGAAGATGAACATCATCCAACTCTTGAAATAACAGTTTTACTTGCTCATCAAAATGAAAATAAACTTACACCTGATAAGCGAAATACAAAAATATATAATTTCAAAAGTACAGACTATGTTAAACTCAACACCTTACTCTCGCAGACTGACTGGTCACCGATTCTATCTATTAAACCACCGTATTCATATTATGACGTCGAAACCTCGGTACAGTTTTTTAATGATACTTTGCAAAGGTGCTTCTTATTGTGCGTCCCAACAAAGCAAATTAATTCTAAACCCTTAAGTCCACCCTGGCTAACAAGTGAACTTAAGTCACTAAAAAATTTAAAAAATCGATTATTTAAAAAATATAAAAAATCTGGTTCTAATACTGACTTTGCTTGTTATTCATCTTGTCGTTGCAGATACCAGCTATTAAATAAACAGTGTTATACTGCTTATATAGCCAACATCAAATCTCAATTTAATGATAATCCGAAACTCTTCTATACTTTTGTTAATTCAAAACGTAAGGCTTCCAACTTTCCACCCCTTATGAGATTCAATCAAGAGGAATCGTCTTGTGACAATGTTATTTCCAACATGTTTGCAAGCTTCTTCAAATCAACTTACTCCAACATACCATTTAATATGTGTTCTGAGCATCCTTATTTACCTCCAGTTAGCTCTTTTGAAACTCCAGTAATAGACTCAATTATTGTTATGCATAACCTTCGTCAAGTTAAATGCTCTTTTTCGACTGGCCCTGATTGAATTCCGAGTTGCATTCTAAAGGAATGTGCTAGCAACCTGTGTGCTCCTCTATCATACATATTTAATATATCCCTGCAAAGTGGACATTTTCCCATTATATGGAAAGATTCATATATTATACCCCTTCATAAATCTGGCTCTAAAATTGATGTCACTAACTACCGAGGCATCGCCAAATTAAGCGCAATCCCTAAATTATTTGAGAAAATCATAACTGAACAACTAACCCACTTCGTTTCATCTTCCATTTCTGTCACTCAGCATGGTTTTTTAAAGGGTAAATCAACTTCAACAAACCTTTTGGAGTTTACAACTCGTGTAATAAAAGGTTCCACTTTGGGAAAACAGACTGACGTTATTTATACGGACTTTAGCAAGGCTTTTGACAGTGTCAATCATAAACTTCTATTGAATAAACTTAAGCTAATTTGGTTGCCTGTAAAATTGCTGAATTGGATAGAATCTTATTTATCGCGACGTTTTCAAAAAGTTTTATATAAAAATTCTCTATCACAAAATATTATGGTTACATCTGGTGTTCCGCAAGGAAGTCATCTTGGACCGGTTTTATTCTTACTATTTATTAATGACCTTCCCTCGGCAATTAAACATTGTGACGTCTTAATGTATGCTGACGATGTGAAACTTTTTCTTACCTACAAGTCACTCGACGAACAACACCTTTTACAATCTGATTTAAACAGACTAGTGGATTGGTGTAACTTCAACCTATTACACCTTAACTTAAAAAAATGCAAATTAATGACTTTCTCGCGTAGAACTGCTCATAGCACAAATTACACTATAAATAACATCCATTTAGAAATTGTTCATAGTTTTGTTGATCTTGGTGTAATTATGGATCCAAAACTTCGCTTCAATCTCCACATAAATTTGACTGTAAATAAAGCTAGAGGTGTTCTTGGTTTCATTAAAAGATGGGCGAAAGAATTCAATGAATTCAATGAAATTGCCTTCACAACTAAATTACTATATATATCTCTCGTAAGACCTATTCTTGAATATGCTTCCGTAGTATGGAACCCTCAATATCACGTCCACATTGATGCAATAGAATCGGTTCAAAAACAGTTTTTACTTTTTGCTTTACGTCATCATCGTTGGAACCCAGATATTATTCTTCCTTCGTATGAAACCCGCCTTAAACAAATTTTACTGCCTTCCCTGAGAAGCAGAAGGATGGTGCTTAATGTCACCTTCCTATATAAATTACTTTGTGGTGAAATTGACTCCCAATATATTCTCTCATCTCTTAACTTTAACATCCCAAGAAGAGGATCTAGACATTTTGTGCTTTTTATACACTAAAAAGTTTGGCACAAATAAATTCAAAGTTAGCTGTATGGGAATTTTTTACAAATGTTAGATCGAAGCAATTGTGAATAGCAAGAAGGACACCACGACCTGAAGTAAGATCGATTTTATCGATTCCATCGTCTCTGAACACCACGAAATCAGAAGCAAAGACCTCAGTATCCTTGAAGTCCTGGGTAAGACTAGTCTCTGGAAGGGCAAAAATATCGTAGGGAAGCTTAAGAGAGTTAAGGAACACTGTAGAGATTTTGGTGCGTAGTCCTCTTACGTTTTGGTAGTAAAGAGATACAAATAATGGGCTTGGAATAGGGTTTGGATTATGAGTTAGCTGGTTAGGAATAATATTGCTGTTGCTCTTTACGGGACTTTTGAAGGTAAGAGACATGTTTTGACCTTACGTGAGCACCATATGTGTCAAGATCCTCTTTAACTTGATGGATCGTCAAGCCAAGTTGCTCGTGGAAACTGATGAATAGATTGCGCAATTCATTCACCTCGGTAGGTAAACCTTCTTGCTGTATCAAAACTTTGAGGTTTGTCTTGGTTTTGCCTTCAATAAAGTAGAGAACGGCGCCTTATGCATGTAAGCTTAATACAAACGCACATTGTTATAAACATTGTTCTCTCTAAGGCGAGAGAGAGCGTATCTGCTCTCATTGTCAGCACAAGAGTTCAAAGTTAGTTTTACTTTTGGTGGTTGAAGAGGGTCGATGAAAGAAATGGGGCTGCCAGGTTGGTTAGGGGCTGCATTTGTAACTGGAACAGAAGGAGGTGGATTTATAGTGTGGGAATGAACAAAATTAGGATAGAGTGTGTGGAGTATGTTGCTCTCATTTTTATTTGGTGGTGTGTCCAAGTTAGGATTTAGATTAAGAGAGACACGTTTTGAATGAGACGTCTGAAGGGTTTGGTTAGCTCGAATCGTGTTAGAAGATTTTGTATCAATGGTATGATTAATCTGAGGAGTGAAAATTGGAGAGATATTAGTTTTAAGATTCCAATTGGGATCAGAACTAGGACGGGAATTAGGTAAAGAGTCGTCGGAGGGAGTGTTGTTTGGTTTAGAATAAGTAGGGGTTTCTTTATATAAAGTTTTCTTAGGATGAGAACTAGACTTAGAATTGTACATGTTAGAATAATTAGAATTATTGGAATTATTAGAAGACTGAGACCTTAACTTATCATAATTATTCTTTGGCAGCCTCCTTGTTTTATCAACCCATATAGAAACTTCAGCTTTACCATGGCCTAAGCTAGATGTTTCAGAGAATAGCCAGATGAATTTCGAAGGCACGTACATTTTGAAGTTTCTGCTTTTTCTCCTGCGGTTTGTGGATGTTACCTGGCAATCCTCATTTGGAACCACGATGCTGTACTTTTTATTGAATATCTTGCATACCCAGGAAATACTCGTTCTTAAAGGCAGACCCTTAACAAACAACGCAGTCTTTTCAATAGCGTTCCCACTCGATAGCTTTATTATCCGTTTTTCCCAATCAGCTAGAGTCCATGCCGTTCCGAAATGATGAACCATTTTACGTGGTGCAGCAACTGGAGTTGTATTTGTTACTTTCTTGTGTGTTTCACAGGGAGAGGTAGGTGAAGAGGCAGAATACCGAACTGGAGAAGTTAATAAAGTTGCTTCTGATATTTCCTCCAAGATAGAAAATGAGTTACGGCGCGGGGAGTCAGGATTATTGTTTATAGCCTCAGGTGCGGATTTGACAACATCAGATATTTCTGTGTGCTGTACGAAGCGAACCTAAGTCATCACTCATTTTATTTATTTTATGACTAACTGAGCGAGTGATCATAAGTTCGTCGCTAATGTCACTAGTTTTTTGGATCAAAAACTCTAGCAAAGGATCCAGCTGCTGATGTGTTGGGTTATTCTTTTTGGTCGATGATTGCAAGAATATATCAATATCATTTCTTAAGCCTATGATATTATCCAGAGTAGTCTTTGTGAGGTCAGTTTTTTTAAGATATTCCATCTCAGACCTCAGGCCACTTTTAAACTCGCTTAACGCATTGTGTTGATTTTCACACAAACTCTCTTGAAGCAATTTTATTTGTTTAGACAAAGTATCAAATTGAAGCTTACAGTCAGCCTTTAAGTTTTCAATGGCACAGTTGTTGTCGTCTGCTGTTTTGATGACGTAATCGAACTTGGTGAGCTGTTTTGATACTTTTTTAAAAAAAAGCTTATTGTCAGAGAGAATGGCGTTATTAGAATCGTTAGTGCATTGTATTGCTAGCATCACATGCGACAATGATATATCTTTGCACTCGTCACAGTAGAATTTAAAATTGACCAAGAATTCTTGCAGGTACGTTGTACATCTCTTGGATAAGCCAACACACGTGGGGTGGAACACCTTTCCGCAGATTCCTTTGAACAATAAGGTGGGATTACTGCCGTTTGATGTACAGGAGGGATTTCCACATGAATTTTCCATTATTAACTATAATTTTTTTTTCTTGTTTTCTTTTATTAATATATATTGTTTTTTAATTTTGTGGTAAGTTTACTTTTACTTAATTACAAAACAGCACTTTTATTTATTATTGCGGAAGGTCGGGAAGTAAGAACAGCAGAAATCGCAACAAAAAAGCATATGCAGAAATAGCGGTTTGGTAGTTTATCGAAACAGCGGACGGCGGTGACGCAAATAACGCAGCAGAAAAATGCAGAGTAGGAGTTTAACGAAAAGTAGTCGAAAATTTAAATTAGGTTAAAGTATTTGTCTTTGACTTTAAACGGTTGGTAGTTAATCGAACAGCGGACGGCGGTTACACAAAATATTCCACTTACAGAAGGATCATTGGCGAATGGTTTATTAGTTTTCTTAGTGGTTTCTTAGTTTCCTCGAAATTCCTTGTATTGATTGTTCTGTAATAAATGATTTTTGTAATGAAATAGAAAAATTTGATTTAAATTAAGCGTTTTCATGCAAGGTCGGTCAAGGAAGGATCGTGTTGTTCCCGTTTAGTCGTCGGTGTTTATAGTTACCGTCAACCTACTAATGGCACGATTGGCTTCACAAGTGTGCTCTCTATTCCGATTTGATCTCCATTCTGTTCTCATGGGAAGAATAGAACAAGCGTATGTATGTGAATGAATGGGCGACGTGTTCCCATGGTAACGACACCGTGCACTCCTTGGAATGTACAGTCACTTATGCACACGATCACAGAAAAAAAAGAACACACTTTTTCGACCGACCTCTCACGATGAATTATTTAACATTCTTCTTTGTTTCTGTTTGATTACTGCTTACTACATTCATATTTATTTTCTTATTTTGTTTGAGTAATGTAGTTAGTTATAAGTTAAAAATTTCAAATATAGAAAAGAATTCCTCCAACACCATGCAAAACTTATATTGCTGAAAAAAATCGATTTAATTTGATTTAACTTTTTCTTTTGTTTTGATGTTTGTTTTTTTGTTTTGGGATCCTGTGGCAATATCGTCAAAAGTGAAAGCGCCAATTTGAATTATAAATACAAATTTATTTTCCTTTTATTTGACTGGAGGGT
>OY282644.1:47152787-47279040 GCA_958299015.1 Tetanocera ferruginea
TATAAAATATAAAATATAAAATATAAAATATAAAATATAAAATATAAAATATAAAATATAAAATATAAAATATAAAATATAAAATATAAAATATAAAATATAAAATATAAAATATAAAATATAAAATATAAAATATAAAATATAAAATATAAAATATAAAATATAAAATATAAAATATAAAATATAAAATATAAAATATAAAATATAAAATATAAAATATAAAATATAAAATATAAAATATAAAATATAAAATATAAAATATAAAATATAAAATATAAAATATAAAATATAAAATATAAAATATAAAATATAAAATATAAAATATAAAATATAAAATATAAAATATAAAATATAAAATATAAAATATAAAATATAAAATATAAAATATAAAATATAAAATATAAAATATAAAATATAAAATATAAAATATAAAATATAAAATATAAAATATAAAATATAAAATATAAAATATAAAATATAAAATATAAAATATAAAATATAAAATATAAAATATAAAATATAAAATATAAAATATAAAATATAAAATATAAAATATAAAATATAAAATATAAAATATAAAATATAAAATATAAAATATAAAATATAAAATATAAAATATAAAATATAAAATATAAAATATAAAATATAAAATATAAAATATAAAATATAAAATATAAAATATAAAATATAAAATATAAAATATAAAATATAAAATATAAAATATAAAATATAAAATATAAAATATAAAATATAAAATATAAAATATAAAATATAAAATATAAAATATAAAATATAAAATATAAAATATAAAATATAAAATATAAAATATAAAATATAAAATATAAAATATAAAATATAAAATATAAAATATAAAATATAAAATATAAAATATAAAATATAAAATATAAAATATAAAATATAAAATATAAAATATAAAATATAAAATATAAAATATAAAATATAAAATATAAAATATAAAATATAAAATATAAAATATAAAATATAAAATATAAAATATAAAATATAAAATATAAAATATAAAATATAAAATATAAAATATAAAATATAAAATATAAAATATAAAATATAAAATATAAAATATAAAATATAAAATATAAAATATAAAATATAAAATATAAAATATAAAATATAAAATATAAAATATAAAATATAAAATATAAAATATAAAATATAAAATATAAAATATAAAATATAAAATATAAAATATAAAATATAAAATATAAAATATAAAATATAAAATATAAAATATAAAATATAAAATATAAAATATAAAATATAAAATATAAAATATAAAATATAAAATATAAAATATAAAATATAAAATATAAAATATCTTAATATATAAAAGGCAAGCGTCCTGCTCCGTGCTCTATATCGTAAAACATGTTCAGCCTGGACAATGACCAGTTATAAATAATTCATTTGAAATGTTTGTACTTACTAAACCTTTTGCTTTATATCGTAAAACCTGTTCAGCCTGGACCAGAACCTATTGTAAAAATTATCTATTTGAAATCTTTGTACGTACTGTACTTTTTGAAACCTGTTCATCCTGGACCAGAACCTCTTCTAAATTATCCATTTGAAATCTTTGTACGTACTGTCCTTTTTAAAACCTGTTCATCCTGGACCAGAACCTGTTGTAAAATTATACATTTGAAATCTTTGTACGTACTGTACTTTTTAAAACCTGTTCGACCTGGACCAGAACCTGTTGTAAAATTATCTATTTGAAATCTTTGTACGTACTATACTTTTTAGAACCTGTTCAGTCTGGACCAGCAACTATTCTTAAATTATGTATTGGAAATCTTTGTACTTGAAGACTATCGTCATTTTTCTCAACATCAAACATCATGTCTTGCTATTACAGTACTTCTTAATTAACAGAACCAGATCCCATTCGGTCTGCATAAACTGAACAGCAACTATTACATTCAGTGACGAATGGAATGGTCAATTGGAATTGCTAGAACTAAATCACAATGTTCGGTCTTCTGATCCAAGTTTTAGCGATTGGCTACTCAAGTTAGGAAATGGAGATGAAGATATCATAGAAATTCCAGATTATTTTGTTTGTAAAGGTTCGCTTATTAACCCTTTCAATGGCTTGCCTGGAATATTAATAATAATGGCTTGCCTGGACAATTTTTTTGAGCTTATATTCCCATTATTTAAGCAATAAAAAGATTAAAAAACATCCCTCTGATTTCTACATGAGCTGCTTTGCTTTTGGCAGGCTGTCTAATATAATGGACAAAACCATGATAACTTTGTATTATAATATTTTAGTTCAACTAAAACAATCGGATACAAATGCAAATGCGTTATTTATGCAATTGTTATTATAAAAAAAAAATTATACTTTGCACACCAATCACAATAATCACTTCTTTTTTGCAAAATTTATTAACACGCGATATAAAAAAATTGAAAATTGGGTTCTGATGGGCATAAAATCGAAAATCTAACTAAGTTAAACGTTATATATCTCCCTAAAATTATTTTTGTCATGTTAGCACAACTTCATTTCTTAGTACCAACCTATTTGATTTTAGAAAAGACGTTGGAAAATAAAAAAAAAAATTTTTTCTGAAGTGTCCAATATAATGGACAAATCCATTGAAAGGGTTAAATAGATTTCTGGCGATACTTTGAGTCCGAATAACATCAACCGTTATTCCAAAATTGCTATCCTGTGCACAAAAAATTCCGATGTGAACGAAGTCAACGAGCAAGTTCTAAATATTTTAGTTGGTGACACAGTGAGAGATCTGAGCACGGATTAAATTGAAGACAGTGATTATAACGATAAACAAAATTACCCTGCCGAGTTTTTGAATTAATTTTATCCTTCAGGAATGCCACTGCATAAGTTAAACCTCAAAATTGGAAGTATTATAATACTTCTTCGAAATTTCAATACCAAAAGAGATATCTGTAATGGAAGTTGGTTAGTTTTGAAAAACCTAAAAACTTAATTAATCATCGCACAGGTATTGACAGGCGCACTGGCGAACATGAAATAGTTTTCATACCTACAATTGATTTGGCCCCGACAAACACAGATTTGCCTTTCACTCTCCGGAGGCGACAATTTCCACTTAAACTGACATTTTCAATGACCATAAATAAATTTCAAGGTTAAATATTGCAAAAAGTAGGAGTTTTTCTAAAAGAACTGGTATTTAGTCATGCGCAGTTTTAGCGGGCTGATGATGTTAAACTAAGCATTATAGATGGCAAGGGACAAGGTTAAAAATTCTAAGAATTTTTTTACTAGAAATGTTGTATATAAAGAAGTTTTATCAAAATAATTTAATAAATATGTTTTCAAATAAAAACCTTTGTATATAAATCCAATAAATTTTTTGTCGCATTTTGTACTCTAAATGGTTCCTTCCCGTCCAAGGACGGGCTTTTACACTAGTAAAATATAAAATATAAAATATAAAATATAAAATATAAAATATAAAATATAAAATATAAAATATAAAATATAAAATATAAAATATAAAATATAAAATATAAAATATAAAATATAAAATATAAAATATAAAATATAAAATATAAAATATAAAATATAAAATATAAAATATAAAATATAAAATATAAAATATAAAATATAAAATATAAAATATAAAATATAAAATATAAAATATAAAATATAAAATATAAAATATAAAATATAAAATATAAAATATAAAATATAAAATATAAAATATAAAATATAAAATATAAAATATAAAATATAAAATATAAAATATAAAATATAAAATATAAAATATAAAATATAAAATATAAAATATAAAATATAAAATATAAAATATAAAATATAAAATATAAAATATAAAATATAAAATATAAAATATAAAATATAAAATATAAAATATAAAATATAAAATATAAAATATAAAATATAAAATATAAAATATAAAATATAAAATATAAAATATAAAATATAAAATATAAAATATAAAATATAAAATATAAAATATAAAATATAAAATATAAAATATAAAATATAAAATATAAAATATAAAATATAAAATATAAAATATAAAATATAAAATATAAAATATAAAATATAAAATATAAAATATAAAATATAAAATATAAAATATAAAATATAAAATATAAAATATAAAATATAAAATATAAAATATAAAATCTTAATATATAAAAGGCAAGCGTCCTGCTCCGTGCTCTATATCGTAAAACATGTTCAGCCTGGACAATGACCAGTTATAAATAATTCATTTGAAATGTTTGTACTTACTAAACCTTTTGCTTTATATCGTAAAACCTGTTCAGCCTGGACCAGAACCTATTGTAAAAATTATCTATTTGAAATCTTTGTACGTACTGTACTTTTTGAAACCTGTTCATCCTGGACCAGAACCTCTTCTAAATTATCCATTTGAAATCTTTGTACGTACTGTCCTTTTTAAAACCTGTTCATCCTGGACCAGAACCTGTTGTAAAATTATACATTTGAAATCTTTGTACGTACTGTACTTTTTAAAACCTGTTCGACCTGGACCAGAACCTGTTGTAAAATTATCTATTTGAAATCTTTGTACGTACTATACTTTTTAGAACCTGTTCAGTCTGGACCAGCAACTATTCTTAAATTATGTATTGGAAATCTTTGTACTTGAAGACTATCGTCATTTTTCTCAACATCAAACATCATGTCTTGCTATTACAGTACTTCTTAATTAACAGAACCAGATCCCATTCGGTCTGCATAAACTGAACAGCAACACAGAGAGTATATTATAACAAGAGATTTTATAAGAATAACTTCGCTCTGTTAATGTTAATTTCATGATGTCGCCAAGAGGACGAACTTTTTATTCTACCGTGAATGTCAACGCTTCTCTCAGAGCTTCTCTCAGAGCAGCTGAAATAGATAGACAAAATGTTTGTAGATGCTTGCAATTCTATTTGGAAACTCTCTTCAAATTCTTTTCTCTTGTCCCCTTGCCTATTGGTTTCCACCCCTATGCCAATTGCCTAATGTTTGTTGTTTTTATAATCAACCACGATCGTTGTTGTTGTTAAGCTGTTGTAAAAAGGAAGCAATTCGCGTAGTTCGTTAGGTTGTTTTTGTTGTTGTTGAAGTCAAATGCAAACGATGTTGTTGTTCCTATTAGCTGTCGTCATTGTTGTTGTAGGATTTTGTTAGATTTTGGATATTTTACGTATATCCCCTTGTGTGGCTATGAATGAATCTAAAAATAGAAATTCATGTATTCAATACATTTACTGCCAATTTGAATGTATGCGTTTGTCTTAAAGCTGAAATGAAATAATTTGCATTTTTGATATTTTTGCATTTTGTCAATCTCACAGAATTTGCTGTTGAAAAACCTTGTAACTTTTGCGTTTTCAGTCGGATTGAGATAAAACAAAGTACAAAATTAAATAGAATTTATCGAATATTAATATGGCATCAAAAATAAATGTTGAAAAAAATTAATCAATGCATTTTTAATATGATGTTTTTTATTATCAGATTAAAAGTAAACATTCGTAACCTTATTTTTCCAAATTTTTAATTTCTATTTTTATAATATTTTATTTGAACTACTTTTATTGGCTTAGAACCAAAATAACTAGTATCTTATGTATTTAAAAAATAATCAGATATAATTCTATTTTACTTCTTAAATATTTTGAATAAATGTACCTAAGTATTTTTATTTATGAGTTTATTTTAAATATTAGCCTAAGCAATATTGTTTTTTTTTGCAACTATATTATGAAAGATAAAGTGTTTGGTGGTTAAAAATCTTACAAATAACAATTATGGAATGATTATTGCCATCATTAAAATGTACCAATATACATATATATAATCAACAAATATATATAAAATCAAGATAAATATAAAATATAAAATATAAAATATAAAATATAAAATATAAAATATAAAATATAAAATATAAAATATAAAATATAAAATATAAAATATAAAATATAAAATATAAAATATAAAATATAAAATATAAAATATAAAATATAAAATATAAAATATAAAATATAAAATATAAAATATAAAATATAAAATATAAAATATAAAATATAAAATATAAAATATAAAATATAAAATATAAAATATAAAATATAAAATATAAAATATAAAATATAAAATATAAAATATAAAATATAAAATATAAAATATAAAATATAAAATATAAAATATAAAATATAAAATATAAAATATAAAATATAAAATATAAAATATAAAATATAAAATATAAAATATAAAATATAAAATATAAAATATAAAATATAAAATATAAAATATAAAATATAAAATATAAAATATAAAATATAAAATATAAAATATAAAATATAAAATATAAAATATAAAATATAAAATATAAAATATAAAATATAAAATATAAAATATAAAATATAAAATATAAAATATAAAATATAAAATATAAAATATAAAATATAAAATATAAAATATAAAATATAAAATATAAAATATAAAATATAAAATATAAAATATAAAATATAAAATATAAAATATAAAATATAAAATATAAAATATAAAATATAAAATATAAAATATAAAATATAAAATATAAAATATAAAATATAAAATATAAAATATAAAATATAAAATATAAAATATAAAATATAAAATATAAAATATAAAATATAAAATATAAAATATAAAATATAAAATATAAAATATAAAATATAAAATATAAAATATAAAATATAAAATATAAAATATAAAATATAAAATATAAAATATAAAATATAAAATATAAAATATAAAATATAAAATATAAAATATAAAATATAAAATATAAAATATAAAATATAAAATATAAAATATAAAATATAAAATATAAAATATAAAATATAAAATATAAAATATAAAATATAAAATATAAAATATAAAATATAAAATATAAAATATAAAATATAAAATATAAAATATAAAATATAAAATATAAAATATAAAATATAAAATATAAAATATAAAATATAAAATATAAAATATAAAATATAAAATATAAAATATAAAATATAAAATATAAAATATAAAATATAAAATATAAAATATAAAATATAAAATATAAAATATAAAATATAAAATATAAAATATAAAATATAAAATATAAAATATAAAATATAAAATATAAAATATAAAATATAAAATATAAAATATAAAATATAAAATATAAAATATAAAATATAAAATATAAAATATAAAATATAAAATATAAAATATAAAATATAAAATATAAAATATAAAATATAAAATATAAAATATAAAATATAAAATATAAAATATAAAATATAAAATATAAAATATAAAATATAAAATATAAAATATAAAATATAAAATATAAAATATAAAATATAAAATATAAAATATAAAATATAAAATATAAAATATAAAATATAAAATATAAAATATAAAATATAAAATATAAAATATAAAATATAAAATATAAAATATAAAATATAAAATATAAAATATAAAATATAAAATATAAAATATAAAATATAAAATATAAAATATAAAATATAAAATATAAAATATAAAATATAAAATATAAAATATAAAATATAAAATATAAAATATAAAATATAAAATATAAAATATAAAATATAAAATATAAAATATAAAATATAAAATATAAAATATAAAATATAAAATATAAAATATAAAATATAAAATATAAAATATAAAATATAAAATATAAAATATAAAATATAAAATATAAAATATAAAATATAAAATATAAAATATAAAATATAAAATATAAAATATAAAATATAAAATATAAAATATAAAATATAAAATATAAAATATAAAATATAAAATATAAAATATAAAATATAAAATATAAAATATAAATATAAAATATAAAATATAAATATAAAATATAAAATATAAAATATAAAATATAAAATTATAAAATATAAAATATAAAATATAAATATAAAATATAAAATATAAAATATAAAATATAAAATATAAAATATAAAATATAAAATATAAAATATAAAATATAAATATAATATAAAATATAAAATATAAAATATAAAATATAAATATAAAATATAAAATATAAAATATAAAATATAAAATATAAAATTATAAAATATAAATATAAAATATAAAAATATAAAATATAAATATAAAATATAAAATATAAAATATAAAATATAAATATAAAATATAAAATATAAAATATAAAATATAAAATATAAAATATAAAATATAAAATATAAAATATAAAATATAAAATATAAAATATAAAATATAAATATAAAATATAAAATATAAAATATAAAAATATAAAATATAAAATATAAAATATAAAATATAAAATATAAAATATAAAATATAAAATATAAAATATAAAATATAAAATATAAAATATAAAATATAAAATATAAAATATAAAATTAATATAAAATATAAAATATAAAATATAAAATATAAAATATAAATATAAAATATAAAATATAAAATATAAATATAAAATATAAATATAAAATATAAAATATAAAATATAAAATATAAAATATAAAATATAAAATATAAAATATAAAATATAAAATATAAAATATAAATATAAAATATAAAATATAAAATATAAAATATAAAATATAAAATATAAAATATAAAATATAAAATATAAATATAAAATAAAATATAAATATAAAATATAAAATATAAAATATAAAATATAAAATATAAAATATAAAATATAAATATAAATATAAAATATAAAATATAAATATAAAATATAAAATATAAAATATAAAATATAAAATATAAAATATAAAATATAAATATAAAATATAAAATATAAATATAAAATATAAAATATAAATATAAATATAAAATATAAAATATAAAATATAAATATAAAATATAAAATATAAAATATAAAATATAAAATATAAAATATAAAATATAAAATATAAAATATAAAATATAAAATATAAAATATAAAATATAAAATATAAAATATAAAATATAAAATATAAAATATAAAATATAAAATATAAAATATAAAATATAAAATATAAATATAATATAAAATATAAAATATAAAATATAAAATATAAAATATAAAATATTAAATATAAAATATAAATTATAAAATATAAAATATAAAATATAAAATATAAAATATAAATATAAAATATAAAATATAAATATAAAATATAAAATATAAATATAAAATATTAAAATATAAAATATAAATATAAAATATAAAATATAAAATATAAAATATAAAATATAAAATATAAAATATAAATTATAAAATATAAAATATAAAATATAAATAAAATATAAAATATAAAATATAAAATATTAAATATAAAATATAAAATATAAAATATAAAATATAAAATATAAATATAAAATATAAAATATTAAATATAAATATAAAATATAAAATATAAAATATAAATATAAAATATAAAATATAAATATAAAATATAAAATATAAAATATAAAATATAAAATATAAAATATAAATATAAAATATAAAATATAAAATATAAAATATAAAATATAAATATAAATATAAAATATAAAATATAAAATATAAAATATAAATATAAAATATAAAATATAAAATATAAAATATAAAATATAAAATATATAAATATAAAATATAAAATATAAAATATAAATATAAAATATAAAATATAAAATATAAATATAAATATAAAATATAAATATAAAATATAAAAATATAAAATATAAAATATAAAATATAAAATATAAAATATAAATATAAATATAAATATAAATATAAATATAATAAAAATATAAATATAAAATATAAAATATAAAATATAAATATAAAATATAAATATAATAAAATATAAAATATAAATATAAAAATAAAATATAAAAATATAAAATATAAATATAAATATAAAATATAAAATATAAAATATAAAATATAAATTATAAAATATAAAATATAAATATAAAATATAAAATATAAAATATAAAATATAAAATATAAATATAAATATAAAATATAAAATATAAAATATAAAATATAAAATATAAAATATAAAATAAAATATAAAATATAAATATAAAATATAAAATATAAAATATAAATATAAAATATAAAATATAAAATATAAAATATAAAATATAAAATATAAAAATATAAATATAAAATATAAAAATATAAATATAAAATATAAAATATAAAATATAAAATATAAATATAAAATATAAAATATAAAATATAAAATATAAAATATAAAATATAAAATATAAAATATAAAATATAAAATATAAAATATTAAAAATATAAATAATATAAAATATAAAATATAAAATATAATTAAAATATAAATTATATAAAATATAAAATATAAATATAATATAAAATATAAAATATAAAATATAAAATATAAAATATAAAATATAAAATATAAATATAAAATATAAAATATAAATTATAAAATATAAAATATAAATATAAATATATAATATAAAATATAAAATATAAAATATAAAATATAAAATATAAAATATAAAATATAAATATAAATATAAATATAAAATATAAAATATAAAATATAAAATATAAAATATAAAATATAAATATAAAATATAAAATATAAAATTAAAATATAAAATATAAAATATAAAATATAAAAATATAATATAAAATTAAAAATATAAAATATAAAATATAAAATATAAAATATAAAATATAAAATATAAAATATAAAATATAAAATATAAAATATAAAATATAAAATATAAATATAAAATATAAAATATAAAATATAAAATATAAAATATAAATATAAAATATAAATATAAATATAAAATATAATATAAAATATAAAATATAAAATATAAAATATAAAATATAAATATAAAATTATAAATAATATAAAATATAAAATATAAAATATAAAATATAAAATATAAAATATAAAATATAAAATAAATATAAAATATAAAATATAAAATATAAAATATAAAATATAAAATATAAAATATAAAATATAATTAAAATATAAAATATAAAATATAAAATATAAAATATAAAATATAAATATAAATATAAAATATAAAATATAAAATATAAAATATAAAATATAAAATATAAATATAAAATATAAAATATAAAATATAAAATATAAAATATAAAATATAAATATAAAATATAAAATATAAATATAAAATATAAAATATAAAATATAAAATATAAAATATAAAATATAAAATATAAAATATAAAATATAAAATATAAAATATAAAATATAAAATATAAAATATAAAAATATAAATATAAAATATAAAATATAAAATATAAAATATAAAATATAAAATATAAAATATAAATATAAAATATAAAATATAAAATATAAAATATAAAATATAAAATATAAAATATAAAATATAAAATATAAAATATAAAATATAAATTATAAATATAAAATATAAAATATAAAATATAAAATATAAAATATAAAATATAAAATATAAAATATAAAATATAAAATATAAAATATAAAATATAAAATTAAAATATAAAATATAAAATATAAAATATAAATATAATATAAAATATAAAATATAAAATATAAATATAAAATATAAAATATAAAATATAAAATATAATTATAAAATATAAAATATAAAATATAAAATATAAAATATAAAATATAAATATAAAATATAAAATATAAAATATAAAATATAAAATATAAAATATAAAATATAAAATATAAAATATAAAATATAAAATATAAAATATAAAATATAAAATATAAAATATAAAATATAAAATATAAAATATAAAATATAAAATATAAAATATAAAATATAAAATATAAAATATAAAATATAAAATTATAAAATATAAAATATAAAATATAAAATATAAAATATAAAATATAAAATATAAAATATAAAATATAAAATATAAAATATAAAATATAAAATATAAAATATAAAATATAAAATATAAAATATAAAAAATATAAAATATTAAATATAAAATATAAAATATAAAATATAAAATATAAAATATAAAATATAAATTATAAATATAAAATATAAAATATAAAATATAAAATTAAAATATAAAATATAAAATATAAAATATAAAATATAAAATATAAAATATATAAATATAAAATATAAAATATAAAATATAAAATATAAAATATAAAATATAAATATAAAATATAAATATAAATATAAATATAAAATATAAATATAAAATATAAAATATTATAATATAAAATATAAAATATAAAATATAAATATAAATATAAATATAAAATATAAAATATAAAATATAAAATATAAAATATAAATATAAAATATAAAATATAAAATATAAAATATAAAATATAAAATATAAAATATAAAATATAAAATATAAAATATATAATATAAAATATAAATATAAAATATAAAATATAAAATATAAATTATAAATATAAAATATAAAATATAAAATATAAAATATAAATATAAAATATAAAATATAAAATATAAAATATAAAATATAAATATTAAAATATAAAATTATAAATATAAAATATAAAATTATAAAATATAAATATTAATATAAATATAAAATATAAAATATAAAATATAAAATTTAAATATAAAATATAAAATATAATATAAAATATAAAATATAAAATATAAAATATAAAATATAAAATATAAAATATAAAATATAAAATATAAAATATAAAATATAAAATATAAAAATATAAAATATAAAATATAAAATATAAAATATAAATATAAAATATAAAATATAAAATATAAAATATAAAATATAAATTATAAAATATAAAAATATAAAATATAAATATAAAATATTAAAATATAAAATATAAAATATAAAATATAAAATATAAAATATAAAATATAAAATATAAAATATAAAATATAAAATATAAAATATAAAATATAAAATATAAATATAAAATATAAATTATTATAATATAAAATATAAATATAAAATATAAAATATAAAATATAAAATATAAAATATAAAATATTAAATATAAAATATAAAATATAAAATATAAAATATTAAATATAAAATATAAATATTAAATATAAAATATAAAATATAAATATAAAATATAAATATAAAATATAAAATATAAAATATAAAATATAAAATATAAAATATAAAATATAAAATATAAAATATAAAATATAAAATATAAAATATAAAATATAAAATATAAAATATAAAATATAAAATATAAAATATAAAATATAAAATATAAAATATAAAATATAAAATATAAATATAAAATATAAAATATAAAATATAAAATATAAAATATAAAATATTAAATATAAATATATAAAATATAAAATATAAAATATAAAATATAAAATATAAAATATAAAATATAAAATATAAAATATAAAATATAAGATATAAAATATAAATATTCTTTATATATACTTTATCTTGATTTTATATATATTTGTTGATTATATATATGTATATTGGTACATTTTAATGATGGCAATAATCATTTCATAATTCTTATAAGTAATATTTTTACCACCAAACACTTTATACTTCATAATACTGTTGTAAAAAAAACTAAATTGCTTAGACTGATATTTAAAGTAAACTAATAAATAAAAATACTTAGGTACATATATTTATTCAAAATATTTAAGAATTAAAATAAAATTATATCTGATTACTTTGTAAATACATAAGACACTAGTTATTTTGGTTCTTACCCAAAAATAGTAGTTCAAATAAAATATTATAAAAATATAAATTAAAAATTTGGAAAATTAAGGTTACGAATGTTTACTTTTCATCTGTTAATAAAAAACAACAAATTAAAAATACATTGATGAATTTTTTTCATCATTTATTTTTGATTTCATATTAATATACGATAAATTCTATTCAATTTTGTCCTTTGGTTTATCTCAATCCAACTGTAAACGCAAAAGTTACAACGTTTTTTCAACAGCAACTTCTGTGAGATCGACAAAATGCAAAAATATCAAAAATGCAAATTATTTAATTTCAGCTTAAGACAAACGCATACATTCAAATTGGAAGCAGTAAATGTATTGAATACATGTATTTCTATTTTTAGATTCATTCATAGCCACACAAGGAGATATACGTAAAATATCCAAAATCTAACAAAAACCTACAACAACAACGACGACAGCTAATAACAACAACAACATCGTTCGCACTTGACTTCAACAACAACAAAAACAACCTAACGAACTACGCGAATTGCTTCCTTTTTACAATAGCCTAACAACAACAACAACGATCGTGGTTGATTATAAAAACAACAAACATTAGGCAATAGGCATAGGGGTGGAAACCAATTTGTAAGGGGACAAGAGGGAAGAATTTGAAGAGAATAGAATTGCAAGCATCTACAAACATTTTGTCTATCTATTTCAGCTGCTCTGAGAGAAGCGATGACATTCACGGTAGAATAAAAAGTTCGTCCTCTTGGCGACATCATGAAATTAACATTAACAGAGCATTATTATTCTCATAAAACCTCTTGTTATAATATACTCTCTGTGACAGCAACTATTACATTCAGTGACGAATGGAATGGTCAATTGGAATTGCTAGAACTAAATCACAATGTTCGGTCTTCTGATCCAAGTTTTAGCGATTGGCTACTCAAGTTAGGAAATGGAGATGAAGATATCATAGAAATTCCAGATTATTTTGTTTGTAAAGGTTCGCTTATTAACCCTTTCAATGGCTTGCCTGGAATATTAATAATAATGGCTTGCCTGGACAATTTTTTTGAGCTTATATTCCCATTATTTAAGCAATAAAAAGATTAAAAAACATCCCTCTGATTTCTACATGAGCTGCTTTGCTTTTGGCAGGCTGTCTAATATAATGGACAAAACCATGATAACTTTGTATTATAATATTTTAGTTCAACTAAAACAATCGGATACAAATGCAAATGCGTTATTTATGCAATTGTTATTATAAAAAAAAAATTATACTTTGCACACCAATCACAATAATCACTTCTTTTTTGCAAAATTTATTAACACGCGATATAAAAAAATTGAAAATTGGGTTCTGATGGGCATAAAATCGAAAATCTAACTAAGTTAAACGTTATATATCTCCCTAAAATTATTTTTGTCATGTTAGCACAACTTCATTTCTTAGTACCAACCTATTTGATTTTAGAAAAGACGTTGGAAAATAAAAAAAAAAATTTTTTCTGAAGTGTCCAATATAATGGACAAATCCATTGAAAGGGTTAAATAGATTTCTGGCGATACTTTGAGTCCGAATAACATCAACCGTTATTCCAAAATTGCTATCCTGTGCACAAAAAATTCCGATGTGAACGAAGTCAACGAGCAAGTTCTAAATATTTTAGTTGGTGACACAGTGAGAGATCTGAGCACGGATTAAATTGAAGACAGTGATTATAACGATAAACAAAATTACCCTGCCGAGTTTTTGAATTAATTTTATCCTTCAGGAATGCCACTGCATAAGTTAAACCTCAAAATTGGAAGTATTATAATACTTCTTCGAAATTTCAATACCAAAAGAGATATCTGTAATGGAAGTTGGTTAGTTTTGAAAAACCTAAAAACTTAATTAATCATCGCACAGGTATTGACAGGCGCACTGGCGAACATGAAATAGTTTTCATACCTACAATTGATTTGGCCCCGACAAACACAGATTTGCCTTTCACTCTCCGGAGGCGACAATTTCCACTTAAACTGACATTTTCAATGACCATAAATAAATTTCAAGGTTAAATATTGCAAAAAGTAGGAGTTTTTCTAAAAGAACTGGTATTTAGTCATGCGCAGTTTTAGCGGGCTGATGATGTTAAACTAAGCATTATAGATGGCAAGGGACAAGGTTAAAAATTCTAAGAATTTTTTTACTAGAAATGTTGTATATAAAGAAGTTTTATCAAAATAATTTAATAAATATGTTTTCAAATAAAAACCTTTGTATATAAATCCAATAAATTTTTTGTCGCATTTTGTACTCTAAATGGTTCCTTCCCGTCCAAGGACGGGCTTTTACACTAGTATAAAATATAAAATATAAAATATAAAATATAAAATATAAAATATAAAATATAAAATATAAAATATAAAATATAAAATATAAAATATAAAATATAAAATATAAAATATAAAATATAAAATATAAAATATAAAATATAAAATATAAAATATAAAATATAAAATATAAAATATAAAATATAAAATATAAAATATAAAATATAAAATATAAAATATAAAATATAAAATATAAAATATAAAATATAAAATATAAAATATAAAATATAAAATATAAAATATAAAATATAAAATATAAAATATAAAATATAAAATATAAAATATAAAATATAAAATATAAAATATAAAATATAAAATATAAAATATAAAATATAAAATATAAAATATAAAATATAAAATATAAAATATAAAATATAAAATATAAAATATAAAATATAAAATATAAAATATAAAATATAAAATATAAAATATAAAATATAAAATATAAAATATAAAATATAAAATATAAAATATAAAATATAAAATATAAAATATAAAATATAAAATATAAAATATAAAATATAAAATATAAAATATAAAATATAAAATATAAAATATAAAATATAAAATATAAAATATAAAATATAAAATATAAAATATAAAATATAAAATATAAAATATAAAATATAAAATATAAAATATAAAATATAAAATATAAAATATAAAATATAAAATATAAAATATAAAATATAAAATATAAAATATAAAATATAAAATATAAAATATAAAATATAAAATATAAAATATAAAATATAAAATATAAAATATAAAATATAAAATATAAAATATAAAATATAAAATATAAAATATAAAATATAAAATATAAAATATAAAATATAAAATATAAAATATAAAATATAAAATATAAAATATAAAATATAAAATATAAAATATAAAATATAAAATATAAAATATAAAATATAAAATATAAAATATAAAATATAAAATATAAAATATAAAATATAAAATATAAAATATAAAATATAAAATATAAAATATAAAATATAAAATATAAAATATAAAATATAAAATATAAAATATAAAATATAAAATATAAAATATAAAATATAAAATATAAAATATAAAATATAAAATATAAAATATAAAATATAAAATATAAAATATAAAATATAAAATATAAAATATAAAATATAAAATATAAAATATAAAATATAAAATATAAAATATAAAATATAAAATATAAAATATAAAATATAAAATATAAAATATAAAATATAAAATATAAAATATAAAATATAAAATATAAAATATAAAATATAAAATATAAAATATAAAATATAAAATATAAAATATAAAATATAAAATATAAAATATAAAATATAAAATATAAAATATAAAATATAAAATATAAAATATAAAATATAAAATATAAAATATAAAATATAAAATATAAAATATAAAATATAAAATATAAAATATAAAATATAAAATATAAAATATAAAATATAAAATATAAAATATAAAATATAAAATATAAAATATAAAATATAAAATATAAAATATAAAATATAAAATATAAAATATAAAATATAAAATATAAAATATAAAATATAAAATATAAAATATAAAATATAAAATATAAAATATAAAATATAAAATATAAAATATAAAATATAAAATATAAAATATAAAATATAAAATATAAAATATAAAATATAAAATATAAAATATAAAATATAAAATATAAAATATAAAATATAAAATATAAAATATAAAATATAAAATATAAAATATAAAATATAAAATATAAAATATAAAATATAAAATATAAAATATAAAATATAAAATATAAAATATAAAATATAAAATATAAAATATAAAATATAAAATATAAAATATAAAATATAAAATATAAAATATAAAATATAAAATATAAAATATAAAATATAAAATATAAAATATAAAATATAAAATATAAAATATAAAATATAAAATATAAAATATAAAATATAAAATATAAAATATAAAATATAAAATATAAAATATAAAATATAAAATATAAAATATAAAATATAAAATATAAAATATAAAATATAAAATATAAAATATAAAATATAAAATATAAAATATAAAATATAAAATATAAAATATAAAATATAAAATATAAAATATAAAATATAAAATATAAAATATAAAATATAAAATATAAAATATAAAATATAAAATATAAAATATAAAATATAAAATATAAAATATAAAATATAAAATATAAAATATAAAATATAAAATATAAAATATAAAATATAAAATATAAAATATAAAATATAAAATATAAAATATAAAATATAAAATATAAAATATAAAATATAAAATATAAAATATAAAATATAAAATATAAAATATAAAATATAAAATATAAAATATAAAATATAAAATATAAAATATAAAATATAAAATATAAAATATAAAATATAAAATATAAAATATAAAATATAAAATATAAAATATAAAATATAAAATATAAAATATAAAATATAAAATATAAAATATAAAATATAAAATATAAAATATAAAATATAAAATATAAAATATAAAATATAAAATATAAAATATAAAATATAAAATATAAAATATAAAATATAAAATATAAAATATAAAATATAAAATATAAAATATAAAATATAAAATATAAAATATAAAATATAAAATATAAAATATAAAATATAAAATATAAAATATAAAATATAAAATATAAAATATAAAATATAAAATATAAAATATAAAATATAAAATATAAAATATAAAATATAAAATATAAAATATAAAATATAAAATATAAAATATAAAATATAAAATATAAAATATAAAATATAAAATATAAAATATAAAATATAAAATATAAAATATAAAATATAAAATATAAAATATAAAATATAAAATATAAAATATAAAATATAAAATATAAAATATAAAATATAAAATATAAAATATAAAATATAAAATATAAAATATAAAATATAAAATATAAAATATAAAATATAAAATATAAAATATAAAATATAAAATATAAAATATAAAATATAAAATATAAAATATAAAATATAAAATATAAAATATAAAATATAAAATATAAAATATAAAATATAAAATATAAAATATAAAATATAAAATATAAAATATAAAATATAAAATATAAAATATAAAATATAAAATATAAAATATAAAATATAAAATATAAAATATAAAATATAAAATATAAAATATAAAATATAAAATATAAAATATAAAATATAAAATATAAAATATAAAATATAAAATATAAAATATAAAATATAAAATATAAAATATAAAATATAAAATATAAAATATAAAATATAAAATATAAAATATAAAATATAAAATATAAAATATAAAATATAAAATATAAAATATAAAATATAAAATATAAAATATAAAATATAAAATATAAAATATAAAATATAAAATATAAAATATAAAATATAAAATATAAAATATAAAATATAAAATATAAAATATAAAATATAAAATATAAAATATAAAATATAAAATATAAAATATAAAATATAAAATATAAAATATAAAATATAAAATATAAAATATAAAATATAAAATATAAAATATAAAATATAAAATATAAAATATAAAATATAAAATATAAAATATAAAATATAAAATATAAAATATAAAATATAAAATATAAAATATAAAATATAAAATATAAAATATAAAATATAAAATATAAAATATAAAATATAAAATATAAAATATAAAATATAAAATATAAAATATAAAATATAAAATATAAAATATAAAATATAAAATATAAAATATAAAATATAAAATATAAAATATAAAATATAAAATATAAAATATAAAATATAAAATATAAAATATAAAATATAAAATATAAAATATAAAATATAAAATATAAAATATAAAATATAAAATATAAAATATAAAATATAAAATATAAAATATAAAATATAAAATATAAAATATAAAATATAAAATATAAAATATAAAATATAAAATATAAAATATAAAATATAAAATATAAAATATAAAATATAAAATATAAAATATAAAATATAAAATATAAAATATAAAATATAAAATATAAAATATAAAATATAAAATATAAAATATAAAATATAAAATATAAAATATAAAATATAAAATATAAAATATAAAATATAAAATATAAAATATAAAATATAAAATATAAAATATAAAATATAAAATATAAAATATAAAATATAAAATATAAAATATAAAATATAAAATATAAAATATAAAATATAAAATATAAAATATAAAATATAAAATATAAAATATAAAATATAAAATATAAAATATAAAATATAAAATATAAAATATAAAATATAAAATATAAAATATAAAATATAAAATATAAAATATAAAATATAAAATATAAAATATAAAATATAAAATATAAAATATAAAATATAAAATATAAAATATAAAATATAAAATATAAAATATAAAATATAAAATATAAAATATAAAATATAAAATATAAAATATAAAATATAAAATATAAAATATAAAATATAAAATATAAAATATAAAATATAAAATATAAAATATAAAATATAAAATATAAAATATAAAATATAAAATATAAAATATAAAATATAAAATATAAAATATAAAATATAAAATATAAAATATAAAATATAAAATATAAAATATAAAATATAAAATATAAAATATAAAATATAAAATATAAAATATAAAATATAAAATATAAAATATAAAATATAAAATATAAAATATAAAATATAAAATATAAAATATAAAATATAAAATATAAAATATAAAATATAAAATATAAAATATAAAATATAAAATATAAAATATAAAATATAAAATATAAAATATAAAATATAAAATATAAAATATAAAATATAAAATATAAAATATAAAATATAAAATATAAAATATAAAATATAAAATATAAAATATAAAATATAAAATATAAAATATAAAATATAAAATATAAAATATAAAATATAAAATATAAAATATAAAATATAAAATATAAAATATAAAATATAAAATATAAAATATAAAATATAAAATATAAAATATAAAATATAAAATATAAAATATAAAATATAAAATATAAAATATAAAATATAAAATATAAAATATAAAATATAAAATATAAAATATAAAATATAAAATATAAAATATAAAATATAAAATATAAAATATAAAATATAAAATATAAAATATAAAATATAAAATATAAAATATAAAATATAAAATATAAAATATAAAATATAAAATATAAAATATAAAATATAAAATATAAAATATAAAATATAAAATATAAAATATAAAATATAAAATATAAAATATAAAATATAAAATATAAAATATAAAATATAAAATATAAAATATAAAATATAAAATATAAAATATAAAATATAAAATATAAAATATAAAATATAAAATATAAAATATAAAATATAAAATATAAAATATAAAATATAAAATATAAAATATAAAATATAAAATATAAAATATAAAATATAAAATATAAAATATAAAATATAAAATATAAAATATAAAATATAAAATATAAAATATAAAATATAAAATATAAAATATAAAATATAAAATATAAAATATAAAATATAAAATATAAAATATAAAATATAAAATATAAAATATAAAATATAAAATATAAAATATAAAATATAAAATATAAAATATAAAATATAAAATATAAAATATAAAATATAAAATATAAAATATAAAATATAAAATATAAAATATAAAATATAAAATATAAAATATAAAATATAAAATATAAAATATAAAATATAAAATATAAAATATAAAATATAAAATATAAAATATAAAATATAAAATATAAAATATAAAATATAAAATATAAAATATAAAATATAAAATATAAAATATAAAATATAAAATATAAAATATAAAATATAAAATATAAAATATAAAATATAAAATATAAAATATAAAATATAAAATATAAAATATAAAATATAAAATATAAAATATAAAATATAAAATATAAAATATAAAATATAAAATATAAAATATAAAATATAAAATATAAAATATAAAATATAAAATATAAAATATAAAATATAAAATATAAAATATAAAATATAAAATATAAAATATAAAATATAAAATATAAAATATAAAATATAAAATATAAAATATAAAATATAAAATATAAAATATAAAATATAAAATATAAAATATAAAATATAAAATATAAAATATAAAATATAAAATATAAAATATAAAATATAAAATATAAAATATAAAATATAAAATATAAAATATAAAATATAAAATATAAAATATAAAATATAAAATATAAAATATAAAATATAAAATATAAAATATAAAATATAAAATATAAAATATAAAATATAAAATATAAAATATAAAATATAAAATATAAAATATAAAATATAAAATATAAAATATAAAATATAAAATATAAAATATAAAATATAAAATATAAAATATAAAATATAAAATATAAAATATAAAATATAAAATATAAAATATAAAATATAAAATATAAAATATAAAATATAAAATATAAAATATAAAATATAAAATATAAAATATAAAATATAAAATATAAAATATAAAATATAAAATATAAAATATAAAATATAAAATATAAAATATAAAATATAAAATATAAAATATAAAATATAAAATATAAAATATAAAATATAAAATATAAAATATAAAATATAAAATATAAAATATAAAATATAAAATATAAAATATAAAATATAAAATATAAAATATAAAATATAAAATATAAAATATAAAATATAAAATATAAAATATAAAATATAAAATATAAAATATAAAATATAAAATATAAAATATAAAATATAAAATATAAAATATAAAATATAAAATATAAAATATAAAATATAAAATATAAAATATAAAATATAAAATATAAAATATAAAATATAAAATATAAAATATAAAATATAAAATATAAAATATAAAATATAAAATATAAAATATAAAATATAAAATATAAAATATAAAATATAAAATATAAAATATAAAATATAAAATATAAAATATAAAATATAAAATATAAAATATAAAATATAAAATATAAAATATAAAATATAAAATATAAAATATAAAATATAAAATATAAAATATAAAATATAAAATATAAAATATAAAATATAAAATATAAAATATAAAATATAAAATATAAAATATAAAATATAAAATATAAAATATAAAATATAAAATATAAAATATAAAATATAAAATATAAAATATAAAATATAAAATATAAAATATAAAATATAAAATATAAAATATAAAATATAAAATATAAAATATAAAATATAAAATATAAAATATAAAATATAAAATATAAAATATAAAATATAAAATATAAAATATAAAATATAAAATATAAAATATAAAATATAAAATATAAAATATAAAATATAAAATATAAAATATAAAATATAAAATATAAAATATAAAATATAAAATATAAAATATAAAATATAAAATATAAAATATAAAATATAAAATATAAAATATAAAATATAAAATATAAAATATAAAATATAAAATATAAAATATAAAATATAAAATATAAAATATAAAATATAAAATATAAAATATAAAATATAAAATATAAAATATAAAATATAAAATATAAAATATAAAATATAAAATATAAAATATAAAATATAAAATATAAAATATAAAATATAAAATATAAAATATAAAATATAAAATATAAAATATAAAATATAAAATATAAAATATAAAATATAAAATATAAAATATAAAATATAAAATATAAAATATAAAATATAAAATATAAAATATAAAATATAAAATATAAAATATAAAATATAAAATATAAAATATAAAATATAAAATATAAAATATAAAATATAAAATATAAAATATAAAATATAAAATATAAATTGCCACCAAGAGTATCATTTCTCCCTTCCAACATGGTTATATCCCTGGACGGTCGACTATTTCAAACTTAGTGATGTTCTCTGAATATTGCATATCTGCGTTTTCTAATGGCTTTCAGGTAGACGTAATATAAACGGACTTTTCGAAAGCATTTGATAGAGTTTCTCATGATTTACTTATTAAAAAACTAAACAATTTAGCCTTCCACTCAACATTTTTAAGTTGGATTGAGTCTTATCTCTCTAACAGGCAGTGTTACGTTTCTTTTGATAATTTTAAGTCTTTTTCTTTTACTGCAACGTCTGGTGTCCCCCAAGGGAGTATTCTGGGCCCTTTGTTGTTTATTTTATTTATTAATGATATTCCACCTTTATTTGTACATTCTCAATGTCTTCTATATGCCGACGACCTGAAAATTTTTCTTCAAATTAGAAATCAATGTGATGTTTCCCGACTTCAAAATGAAGTTAACAAACTCTATACTTGGTCTTTAAAAAATGCTCTTTTCTTAAATTTGAAGAAATGCGCTTTTATGTCCTATTCGAAAACTCAAATTATTAGTCCGTCCGAATATCATATAAATTACACTCTGTTATCTCATGTCCATCAATTTAAAGATCTTGGTGTTGTTTTTGATACCAAGTTTACATTTAGTTCACATCTAGACTTTATCATCCCAAAAGCCTATGCTTTGTTAGCATTTATTAGGCGTCAAACTTCTTCTTTTTCAGACCCGTACACTTTTAAAACACTGTTTTTTAATCTTGTTCGTTCTCGGTTAGAATATGCATCTGTAATTTGGCATCCGTATTATGCTGTTCATAGTTTGCGAATTGAGCGTGTGCAGAAATCTTTTACTCGTTTTGTTTTTCGTACACTCAGTCCTGAATTTCCACTTCCCCCATATAGTGAACGATGTCTTTTATTAAACATAAAGTCTTTAGAGAGTAGAAAGAATTTACTTTCATTACTTTTTGTTTATGATATAATTATGATATAATTTCTGGATCAGTGGATTGTCCTGTGCTTTTGGATAAAATTGGATCTTTTACTCGTTTTGTTTTTCGTACACTCAGTCCTGAATTTCCACTTCCCCCATATAGTGAACGATGTCTTTTATTAAACATAAAGTCTTTAGAGAGTAGAAGGAATTTACTTTCATTACTTTTTGTTTATGATATAATTATGATATAATTTCTGGATCAGTGGATTGTCCTGTGCTTTTGGATAAAATTGATTTTAATGTACCTGCTAGGGTGCTAAGAAGTATTGATATTTTTTACCTACCAACCTGTCGTACTAATTATGTTGCTAATGCACCTATTTATAGGTCATTATTTCTTTATAATAATATTAATGTTGAACATTGTATAGATTTTTCTATCTCAAAGGAAGTTATGAGGCATTTATTAAATAGAATTCTGTAATTATAGTTATCATTACATATAGTAAAAATAAGTTTTTTATAATATTTAAGTTAATATTTATTGTATTCTTTTAATCTATAAGGAAGTTGTATCCAAAGATTAAAATAAAATGAAATGAAATGAAGATTAAAAATTTGAATTCCTTACCGTTTGCAGAAAACCAGAAATACATCCTTCATATTCTAGCTGAGCAAACTGTGCTCATTAAAAAACTGGTTCGTCAAGAAGCTATTGATCAGTCATTATTCTCCCTATTTCATATTCAAACTCAAGAGCAACTTGTTAAAATTAATGATGACCAGTGGCGTAGCGATGGGGGGGCAGGGGGTGTCATCATGCCCCGGGCGCCACTCGCAGAGGGGCGCCAAATCATTCTCAAGACAAACAAAATTTTGCAAAAAATTTTTTTTAATTAATTAATTCAATAATTAAGTTAGCCAACTGTAGGGTACAATGCTATGATAATGGTGCCCTTATGTTAAATCACATATCTGGCGTTCAACAAAGAATAATAGAAAAAAATAATAAGGCAACATTTGTAAATTGTGATAACCACACATTTAATTTAGTAGGAGTTACTACAGCTTACCAAGATTCATTCATTGTAGCATGTTTTGGAATAATTGATAACATAATAATTTTTCTCACGTTCAACATTACGATGGAAATTGTTAAAAAATGCTTTAAAAAATCTGTTTAAGAATCTGTAACACGATGGAGCGCCAGAGCGCAAGCAGTTAGCGTTATTGTCGAGGGACTGGAAGAATACGTAGAACTATAAGAAAAATTAGCAGAAGAAAATACTGCCACAACTGGTACACCAGAAATGCTGCAATCTTTATCTTAAACCGAATTTAAATATCATAACTTTAGTCCATTTCTGGCATGAACTCTAAGAGAATTTATCGTGTGCAGCTCAGATTACAAGGTCCTAAAATTAAGTTTAAAGAAGCGTTCCATGATTTCAAATTATTGGCGACTGAACTTGCAGAAATTCGTAACGAGATATGTGAAAAAGTTATCGAAAAAGTTAAAAATCTTTGTAAAAAATAGGGAATCGATACAACAATCCGTATAAAATGTCGCCGACAAATGCGAGGAGAATTGACTGGAGATATGACCTTTCCGCAGAAAGCGAAAAATCTGGCGTTATGAAAAGCGTTCTTGATCGTCTGCATCAGGAAATAAGTTCACAATTTACACGACTTAGGGACCTTAATTCCAAATTTTGGTATTTACTGGACGTTGAAAATTTATTAAGTAAGGATAATCCGAACAACGATCTTGAAAAGAATTGTAAAAATTTGGGTGAGTTTTATAATACAGATTTAAATGGAACAGAACTTCCATTTAAAGAACAAGATGTTTTTCCAAACCTGAGAGTTCACTCAAATGCATCTCCTGACCGTATTTTTGCACGCATTTCTTTCGGCGGTAGCTTATATTCTTCACTAAAAATGAAAATAGTTTTCGATTTTTTATGAATTATCATAGCGCAAAAACTACTCATCCAAACGTAAAAATTCCATGAACAAACATGAAGAAAATTAAAAATTTTATTCGGCTTAGCATGGTTGTTAATATTGAACAAGATATATTTCAACAAAAATCTTATAAATTATATAAAATCTTTAAAAATCACGTAAATCCTAGTACTCTGTCCGTTTTCGTGAAATTTCACTCGCAACATTAATTTTTTTGTTCCGTGAAAATTCTGACAAATATTTTGTTGTGAAGAAATTGAAAAATTTGAGAAATTCATGCTTTACTTCTCAAAATAGACCAGCCTTATTCATACAAAAATTCAATATATCTTTAGTTCGTGTTTGTAAGAGTAGAATAGAGTTAAAATATCGAATTTTACATGTTCGATAAAATTGATGTCAAAATAACATATAGTAAAATTTACTTAATTGAAATAAAACAATATAAACTTTACTATTTCAGTTAGTGAGTAGTTAAGCAAGCAACAGTTATCGTTAACGAACTGTCAAAGTTAGGAATAAATATTGCTAGCAAAGATGTTATGGATATGAGTTAACAGGTTAGGTAGTTACGGGCCAGTTAGCGGTAATCACAAGTTTCTTTAATGCATTTGGGAATTCTACTGATGTTGATGCTTCACGAAAAAAATAATTTAAAAATGAAGTGACTAAAAACTTGGGAAAAAAATTAGACCAACATCACTGAACAATCCAAAAGAATCAAAGCTTTACTTGTTACCAGAATTGCTATTATCTTTAGACTTTCATTCTTCATTCGTTAACCAACGTTCTGTTTTCTTCATGTCCTTTAATTTCTTCGGCTAATGATAGTCCTATTTCTGATGTTTGAACCACTTCTTTTTTATTAAAACCAATTTAGAAATATATTAAAAAACTGTAAAATTAATTGGTAACATCTCGATGTTACTCGGTCTTTGTACTCGTACAACTAACATTTGTCAAAATTACCCCAATCAAAAATGTCAAATGTACCCAAATGCTCTCGGCTTCTTTTTTTAAATTTGTTTAGTTTATATTTAGTTTTATTAAAATTCAATACAATTCAATGAAATTCAAATACCCTCCCAAAAACACAAAACCTATTCAGTTACTTTTTTCATGTAATACAAGAATCGTCAAACTTCGTGACGATAACTTAAATACAAAATTTATAATACAAATTATTGAAAAATAACGGTTCGTTCATACCGAAAACGTCATAGTCAAATGTCGCCCAAAGTCAAGGCTACCCTAGTTTATCCTACGAGGCTTAACTTTAAAACTTTTTTTTGCGATTTTCGTGTTAAGAGACCCTAAATCTATAACAAAACAAAATGAACTGTCGTGTACAGAACCTTTTTCTGATTTTGCCGCATAGTGTTATTTGTATTAATGTGATTTAATAAGTGTATTATAATTATTTGTACAAAATATTAAAAAATATTTATTTATTTATTCATTGGGGGCGCCAAAAAATTGTTTTGCCCCGGGCGCCAGTTATGCTCGCTACGCCACTGATGATGACATAAATATCGAAAACAAGAAAGCTTATGTAAGTACTTAACTTCATTTTTTAACAAAGAGACATTTCGTATTTTTTGGTTTTTAAAGGTTTTTTTTGTAAAAATACTTAAATCTAACCTAACACAAAATTATATGACAAACAGAGTACCTTGGCAACCCTGCAATTCCAAAAACATACTTCTATGTAGAATATATTTTTGCAGATATATTCAAAGTTTCAAGTGAATCTTTTGAAAATTGCCTGAGTTACATAGTTGCCAACTAATGGCAACTAATTAACTAACTAATTAATTCTTAGCAACTATTATAGCTGGCCAATAAATGCCTGTTAACTTACCTTTTTTGACCTTTTCTAGATCCTTAAGGTGTTCGACTGTGGACTGCACATTGGGACAAAATAATTAAAATACATAAATCTTAAAAAAATTTCTACAAAATTATCGTTGACCACTAAGTGGACAAACTGACCTTTTTCAATCATTTTCATATCTTTAAGGTGGTATTTGTACTTTTTTAAAAATCGACTTGTGAACTGCACAATGGGGCAAAATATGTAAAATTTTTAAAACTTCAAAAATTTCTAAAAAATTTTCTATCGTTGACCAATTAATGAACATAACTGACCTTTTTTAGTCTTTTAAATTTCTTTCAGTTGGTGTATTTACTTTTTGAAATTCTGCTTGTGAGCTCCACAATGGGGCAAATAGTGTACGAGCTTGAAATTTTCTTAAAAAATTTATAAAAAATGTTCTATCACTGACCAATTAATCGAGATAACTGACCTTTTTCATAGCTTTCAGATAGCATCATCAGTTTTTTTAAAATTCCACTAATAAGGTGCTAGCATCCCGTAGCTGATACCGAATACCTATTGTGGTATTTTTTAATTGGTGTGGGAAAATGGAATTTCCATGGCTTTTTTTCATAATGCTGAGGTCGCCTAACCGTTTAATATATTTGTTTATTTTTAGACCGATACTATGAAAACACTTTTGAAAAATGGAGGCATCTGAACGACATGACTAATTTTTATGGTGCTCTCATAGGTAAGAAAATAAATAATATTGTAATGTACTTTTTAATGCTTATAAAATGTTATTTTATACAGATTCTATTGTCATACCATCAGATGCAAAAGAACAGTCACCTGAAATTGTTTTGCGGAACGCTTTACGCTTGGAAAAAAAACGATTTTTCAAAAGGAAATCCGTAGATAATAATAAGAATATCGCATAATGACCTAAAACTTTAAGCAATCAAATATGTATTTATGCGCTGAAATAAAATTAATCTTCTTTTACTAAGAGTACTTCTCTTAACTAGTGTATATTTCACCACACAGTGGGTAATAAAGAAACTAGTTACCTTTCTGACGCTTTGCACCCATTTAGGTAACTAGTGTATATATCACCACACAGTGGCTAATAAAGGAACTACTTACCTTTCCGACTCTATCTACCCAAGTAGGAAGCCAATTGACCCCCTCCTAGGACATCACCATGTTAAGTGCGTCAGTAGAAAGCATTGCCGGGGGATTTGCGCGGAACTACTTACTGCCACTTAAGAGCTAGTTCCGAACTACCTCTGTACTACTTTCTTTCGCTGCTGCGTATGTGCGCTGAACGGCTTTTCGTTTTCTCACATTGGAGACATTTTTTATTACTTTTGCAATAAATTCCTTGTAGAGTTTGTAAAACTTTTAATTAAAAATTTGAAAAATCAGGTATG
Source organism: Tetanocera ferruginea (assembly GCA_958299015.1). Lineage (NCBI taxonomy): Eukaryota > Metazoa > Arthropoda > Insecta > Diptera > Sciomyzidae > Tetanocera > Tetanocera ferruginea. The sequence goes on from OY282644.1 coordinate 47,183,105, forward strand.
TGCTCGAAAAATTTGATCAAAGTAAAAGCAAAATGCCCGTAAAAAAATCGGTTATGTGTCTGAAAATGGAAGAATGCATCCTCGCTTCGTGCTGGAGTAAGAAGTTTAAGTTATTTTTTAATATTTATCTCTAGAATTTTAAAGCAAAAAATACAAATTTATGACATTGCAAAAAATTTGGAAGCGCAGAGCAGGGGCGGATCTGGAAAAAAAATTGGGGGGGTAAATTGTCAAAGACACACATTTTCGATTTGATAAAATATAGTATTTTTACAAATAGACAAATTGTACTTTTTTGAATTGAAATTATTGGATTGCTTAAGAAGCATTTTTCCCAGACACATGCACGCACATTTCCGTATTTATTTATTTTTCCCCTTTTCTGGAATAATATCTTAGCGAAAAGTAAATAAAAACTGAAAAAGGTCTATTTATTCAAATGTTTCACATTTACTCCGTTTTTCTCCATCGGCTCGAGTTTTTGAGTTATAGGCAAAACATGAAAATCAGTTCTTTTTCTTATAATTTTGCTAAATCGATTATAATGATCTACCTAATTGTATTACTATGAATAATTTCAACGAAGAAATACTAGACCTTTTACTAGATATCGTCGATTCGTCGATTCGAAACTGTCGAATATATTGTTATTGAATGTGCAAAAATTGAAAGGTCTAGTATTTCTTCATTGAATTAAGCATAGTAATACAAATAGGTAGATCAATATAATCGATTTAGCAAAATTATCAGAAAAAAACTGATTTTCATGTTTTGCCTATAACTCAAAAGCTCGAGCTGATGGAGAAAAAAGGAGTCCATATTTGAAATCAACAACCAAAATGCATTCGGGCTTGTTTATCGAGATCTCTGCACCTTTTATAAAGCTTCATTTTGTTACTCTGTGTTATTAGATAGTCATTGTATAGAGAAAAAATTATATGACAAAATCATCGCAAAATTATCAATAACTTCGTAAATATTTATTTTAAAATCCCAAGTATATGCAATAATGCAAGTCCGTTCAATCGTTCTTGTTGCATAGTTGAACGTAACCATGTTTTTAATCGTCGCAGTGTAGAAAAACTTCGCGCAGCTGTTGCTACACTGATAGGAAGCGTGGCAAAGATAGCAAGCGTTTTAGAAATTAGTGCAAAAATGTCAATATTACAAAGAGTAAAAACGGTGTTGATATCAATAACCTTAGTTTCGCTCGCCTATTTACACTGCCAAATTTAAAGTTCATGAAATAATTGAATTTGAATAGTTCCTTACTAAAAGTTGACTAAAAGTGGCAGGTTTATTTCATGAAAGTCGGTTGTGGTAATTTGGTTGGTTTGTTGCAATTATAATTACTAGTCATATAATTACTGGTCGAAAATCGACCAATTTTTGTTTGCTTATTTATAGTTGTATAAAATAGACGGTGCACTCCTTCTCCGCACTCTTATTCATTTAAAAAAATAATTATCAAAATCGTTTGAAAGACACGGAAGAAAATGTTTCTTAACTGTTTTCCCTACGCCTATTTATATAAAGATGAAGTTAAAGTAGGCTTGAAAAATTTTAGAATTCCAAACAATTTAGAATTAACTCAAACAAAAATAATTGCATGCAACAAATTATTTGCGCAGTTGATACAATTTTAGAAACATTAACCTAACATTAATTCACTTCAAAACAGCCCTGTTATATAACATATATGACAAAAAGTATTACAGATGTATGTAATATTTTCAAAAGGACTATAGCTGAAATATGTCTAAAAAATAATTTAACTGATGATGAAATAATTGAATTAAACAAACTATTTGATTTTACATTCTTTGAACTTTTTTTTTTTAAAATTTATAAAGTGAAAACTGAAAGTAAGAATGCACGTATTGTTTTTTTATGGTAAATTTTGTTGGCACATAGGTTGCAAAAAAGTTTGGCAGGTTTTCAGTAAAAATTTAGAAGAATAAAATATTTTAAGTGGCAACTCTGGTCTGCATTGCCAAAATCTTAATTGCGCTCATTACAAATCAAAATCAATTTTGCTTGCTCAATGATTTCATATAAACGGCATTTTTAAACTAATCGTTAAAATTTTGCAAAAATATAATTATTATAAAGGAAACACTTACGCTGAGGTAGTGACTTCAAGTTTTTTTTTAATTTTTATTTGTAAGAAAATAACGCGTTGATTGTTGATTGTTAAAAAAATGTTCTCTCTGTAAATTTGAGAACACAACGAGCTGTTACTTCATTTTCAGGCTCAAAACATCTATATTTTGTTTTTTGCAGATGACTACAGATCGTGTTTTTCAACAAGCAAAATGGTCATACTCTTCTCGCATCGCTTCATAAAAACGTCACTTACACGCAAATGACGTCACAAAACAAAAAAAAAACAAAATTTATTTTTATATACTTTAATAATTGTTGAAATTAATAAAAAAACTAGAGTTTAACAATGTACCTGACCATTTTTTTGTAGTATTCTTTCAAAACGCCTTCAGAATCGCATATCTTTACATAAAAGTACCTTTAAGCTGTGGGCACAATTTTTTTTTCAAAATAAAGTATTAAAAAGTAAAGTATTTAAAAGTTCTTGGGGGGGTAATTACCCCCTTTATCCCCCCCTTATATCCGCGCCTGCATTAAATATATATATATGAATACAAACTTAATCAAATATTATCGTAATCAGACATTAAAGAACCTTATGTTCGATAAGCAGCAGGTCTTGGAAAAGATGGACGTATAAAATTCTTAAACTTAATATCTTATATTAAAAAGCTAAATAAAATATAGTAGTAAAGGGTGATTTTTTAAGAGCTTGATAACTTTTTTTTTTAAAAAAACGCATAAAATTTGCAAAATCTCATCGGTTCTTTATTTGAAACGTTAGATTGGTCCATGACATTTACTTTTTGAAGATAATTTCATTTAAATGTTGACCGCGGCTGCGTCTTGGGTGGTCCATTCGGAAAGTCCAATTTTGGGCAACTTTTTCGAGCATTTCGGCCGGAATAGCCCGAATTTCTTCGGAAATGTTGTCTTCCAAAGCTGGAATAGTTGCTGGCTTATTTCTGTAGACTTTAGACTTGACGTAGCCCCACAAAAAATAGTCTAAAGGCGTCAAATCGCATGATCTTGGTGGCCAACTTACCGGTCCATTTCTTGAGATTAATTGTTCTCCGAAGTTTTCCCTCAAAATGGCCATAGAATCGCGAGCTGTGTGGCATGTAGCGCCATCTTGTTGAAACCACATGTCAACCAAGTTCAGTTCTTCCATTTTTGGTAACAAAAAGTTTGTTAGCATCGAACGATAGCGATCGCCATTCACCGTAACGTTGCGTCCAACAGCATCTTTGAAAAAATACGGTCCAATGATTCCACCAGCGTACAAACCACACCAAACAGTGCATTTTTCGGGATGCATGGCCAGTTCTTGAACGGCTTCTGGTTGCTCTTCACTCCAAATGTGGCAATTTTGCTTATTTACGTAGCCATTCAACCAGAAATGAGCCTCATCGCTGAACAAAATTTGTCGATAAAAAAGCGGATTTTCTGCCAACTTTTCTAGGGCCCATTCACTGAAAATTCGACGTTGTGGCAGATCGTTCGGCTTCAGTTCTTGCACGAGCTGTATTTTATACGGTTTTACACCAAGATCTTTGCGTAAAACCTTCCATGTGGTCGAATAACACAAACCCAATTGCTGCGAACGGCGACGAATCGACATTTCACGGTCTTCAGCAACACTCTCAGAAACAGACGCAATATTCTCTTCTGTACGCACTGTACGCATTCGTGTGGTTGGTTTAATGTCCAATAAAGTAAACTGAGTGCGAAACTTGGTCACAATCGCATTAATTGTTTGCTCACTTGGTCGATTATGTAGACCATAAATCGGACGTAAAGCGCGAAACACATTTCGAACCGAACACTGATTTTGGTAATAAAATTCAATGATTTGCAAGCGTTGCTCGTTAGTAAGTCTATTCATGATGAAATGTCAAAGCATACTGAGCATCTTTCTCTTTGACACCATGTCTGAAATCCCACGTGATCTGTCAAATACTAATGCATGAAAATCATAACCTCAAAAAAATCACCCTTTATTTAATGGGAGCAAAAATAAATTAATTGATTTTTTGTTTTTATATTTGAAAATATTAAGCTATATATTTAACCAAAACATTGTGTTTATGAATTGCCCCAACATTTGAATGACATCTCGCTTTAATGACTAATTTTAAGAAAACAAAGCTTTTTGAAACTTTATAAAAAAAAAATGGAGAAAGCTGCATATAGCGTGTAACACTAAAAAAAACCATGCATTGAATTAAAATAACCCTTATATAAAAGTTAGAAAAAGCAAATAAACTTCCAAAATATTTAAACATAAATATAGACGAAGATCCGCAATATAAAATTGTACAAAACTAAAGATCATGAAACTTAAAATTTAAAATATGAAAATTGCAATGAAAAATATTTCTTAAATGAATTATTTTAAAAATTAAAAATAAAACATACATAAAAATCTTAATATATAATTGTTTGGTTTGCATTAAATATTTTTAATTATTATTAAATATGTTATTTCTAATTACTTTATATTTTTAATTTTTATTACTGTACTCCTTAATTTAAATGTTCGTTACATAACACTGAAAACAAATGAAATGTCAAAATAAGAAAGAAATAAACAAAAAAAAAAGGGTCGAAAGCTGAAATCGAGCAACCAAGTCAAGTAAAATCACGGTCTTTTAATTCTCAGTTCCAATTGGAATAAAAAAATCAATGATATTTCATCGTAAACAAATCTCTTGCTGCCTATAGAATTGGGGTCATATCTGGACTGCTTGCCTCACGAAGCTTTTATCTATATTCCACGTCGAATCCGTCTGCTTTGTCAGCGTCGCCCCCATTGAGAGCAACCTATCGGGACGACGTTCATCTGTAACTCAACATTTTGGTGCCTCCTGTGAGGATTCGTCGTGGGTATCGGGCGTGCGGACACGCAAGCAGCGCATCTATCAGCAACAAGTGGAATCTTGACAACACGTGAAGGACGTTACGCAACACGCAACATAACCTAAAAAGGGTTGCGCAAAGGTAAGTGCATTGATTTTATTAGTGTTCTGGTGGCAAAATGTCAGACAACGAAACGCAATTAGATGTTGAAAGTTTTGTAGCAGAGCAGTCAAAACAAAATCATACTTTCAACTTCGCTTAGAAAGCCTCTCATCATATCATGCAGAATTTCGCGAAAATCATCGAAAGCTGATACGACAGCCTTCTCATGAAAAAATTAAAATGCAGTATACTGAAGCAGAGATTGAAGACAAGTTTGAAGAAGCATACTTGGAAGCTGCATCGACAATACGAGAAGCATTTGAGGCTGCTTTTCCACAATTTCCGCCAACTTTACCAGTCGTTGCTGCCACCAATCAAGTTATCAGTCCAGCCGCAAATTTAGCAGAAGTGGTCAACAGGGAAGTGCCACTGCCTGAAATCAAGTTGCCAACTTTCAGTGGAGCTTATGTGGATTGGCCAACTTTCCAGGAGGTGTTTTTGTCTCGAAGACATAATAGCGAGCGTTTAAATGATTTTCAACGTTTTCATTACCTCAAAATTGCGCTTACAGATGAAGCGGCACAAGACATTCAACATATCACGCTGCTTGGAGAAAACTATCAGATGGCTTGGAAAATGCTCAACGATTTGTACGAGAATAACAGGGTTTTGTTTACACACTACATGGATTTGTTCGATAAGCAGCCGGCAGTAGGTGCTCATGATCCAATTGGCTTAAAGCGTTTTGTTCAAACGTGCGGCTCGTGTGTGAATTCGATAGCAAACTTAGGCGCAAATATCAATGATCAAAACGAAATATTAGTTTACTACATGCTGAAGAAATTGCCTAATTGCATTCACAACGAATGGGATCGTAAAGTGTGTAAGCAAAAAACAATTCCAACTTTTGAAGATTTATGCAAGGTGCTGGATGAGCAATATCAAATGATGATTACATCATCACAATCAGTGGGACAGCCATCGTCAAAGCAACACATCACGCAAGGAAATCGTCACAAGGGTGATTTATCAACATCTTATCAAAAAAAAGGTATAAATGCATTACATATCGCAAAGAAAACTTTTATCTGCCCGGTTTGCACAAAGGAAGAACATCCAGTCCGGGATTGCTTGGTCTTTCGCGATATGAATATCACAGATAGGAAAGCAGCAGTTGAAAAATTCAAGTTGTGTTTCAACTGCCTAGGTTATAACCATTCATCGTTCAAGTGTAGCAGTCGTCGGACTTGCTCATCGTGTGGTGGCAGGCACCACACACTTATCCATTTGGATAGTAGCCCAGAGCTCTCCAAACCAATATCAATGCATTGCAATGCAGTTAAGATGCAGCCATGCACTAAGGAAGCGTTTATCAAAGAAAATATCTGCACAATGCAGTATGACGTATTACTGCCCACAGCTGTTGTGAATGTCAACTCGGTGGATGGACAGCCCCTGCATTTTCGCGCTTTCTTGGATCAAGGATCCCAAGCTTCATTCATTTCGGAATATACTGCACAAGTACTTCGTTTACCTCGAAACCGAGCTTATGTCAACATAACTGGGCTGTCGAAAACAACAGTGGCTGAAGCTCGATCTAGTGTCATGATATCAGTTGCATCGCAGTTCGATTCCAACTTTAAGCTCAATGTGTTGGCCTATGTGTTGCCCAAGGTCTGCAATGTCATGCCAGATAGAAAAATTGAAACTAGTAGCTGGAAACACCTTGATGAATTACAACTTGCAGATCAGGCATATTTTGAGCCTCAGAAAATCGATATTCTGCTCGGAAATGATGTCTATGATGAAATTATCATCAACGACATACGCAGGTCAGAAAAAGGAGACCCTATCGCACAACAAACAGATTTTGGTTATATTATCTCAGGGAAGGTGTTAGAGCAAATCGCTCCAACAATAACAATATCATCGATGCACAACTCTATGGAAATTGAGAGGTTGATGCGCAAATTTTGGGAGCTTGAAGATCTTGGGGAAAGCGGAAGCATATCTGCACAGGACCAGTGGTGCGAGCAGTTCTTCAGCTCGACATATCAGCGTTTGGATACCGGAAAATATCTAGTTAGATTACCTTTTTTGTCAGAAATTGACCCATCGTGCGTGCTCGGCAACTCACGGCAAATGGCATTGAAGCGATTTATGCAGCTGGAAGGCCGATTACCACGCGATCCAAAACTCAAATCCACATATAAGGAAATTATCGACGAGTACATCAGTTTAGGTCAAATGAGACCGGTCAAGACATCAGAACAACAACAAACACGTTTATGAAGTGATCAAGGAAGTTACACTGCTTGTTGTTATTTACCACATCACCCCGTGATAAAGGAGTCATCATCAACGACGAAAGTGAGAATCGTTTTCGACGCTTCATCGAAAACAAGTAACGGCAACTCTCTGAATGACATTCTAGCGACCGGGCCAGCTCTTCAAAAAGACTTGTTAGCTGTGCTTACTAATTGGCGATTTTTTAAGTTTGTATTTACAGCAGACATTGAAAAAATGTATCGTCGCGTAGATATGCATGAAGAGGACGCACAGTTTCAGCGGATTCTGTGGCGTGATAGTGCAGACGATGAACTCAAAGAATATTTCTGCTCTGTCGTTATGTTTGGTACAGCATCAGCACCTTTCACAGCTATTCGAACTATACATCAGCTGGCGCAAGATGAAGCAAGAAACTTTCCATTGGCTGTCGACAGCTCAGAAAATGGGCGAGCAACAGGACAGAGCTGTTAAACGCAGTACCAGCAGAGCATCGAGAAACAAGAGATCTGCTTCAATTCAATTCCAATGAAACAGTTAAAACACTTGGTTTGTTTTGGAGCCCTATCAACGACTGTTTCCGATACAAGTTTAATATCGAATTTTCTGCTGATGCTCCAACGAAACGATCAATGCTGTCTACTATAGCTCGCTTGTTCAACCCACTCGGGTGGCTCAACCCAGTGATCGTATCAGCAAAGGTTATTACGCAAGAGTTATGGACTTTAAAACTTGGATAGGATACTCCCGTACCAGACGAAGTAAAATTATCATGGAAAAAATATATCGAAGAGTTACCTGCTATAATGCAAATTAACATACCACGTTGGCTGAACACGAGCAATATGGACAGCTCAATCGAAATTCATCTGTTCAGCGATGCATCAATGCATGCTTACTCAGCTGCAGCTTATCTAAGAGTTCGTGACAGGGATGGCAATTATCATTCATCATTATTAATTGCAAAAAGTAAGGTCGCGCCTATCAAATGAAAATTGACTATTCCTCGAGCTGAACTGTGCGGAGCGGTTCTAGCAACCAAGATTTTTAAATTTTTGATTCAAAACGTAAATCTATGTGTAGATCCATCAAATGTGTTTTTTTGGACCGATTCTATGATCACACTAGGATGGATTCGAGGCGATCCACATCGCTGGAAGCTTTTTATTTTTAATCGTATTAATAAAATCTTAGAATCTACTAGTAGCAAACAATGGCAACATGTTGCAACCGGCGACAACCCAGTGGATTGTTCAAGTCGAGGAATGAGTCCAGCGAAGCTTGTAGGGCACAAGTTATGGTGGTGTGGACCAGACTGGTTCAGTCTGCCAAGATCCGATTGGCCATCTACGAAGGCTAACACGGACTCAATATTCTCATCAGTGGAAACAGAAATGAAACACATAAGGGTCAACATCGCCACTGTGCAAAGGAAATTTATTATTGCAAATATCGAGATATTTTCATCATTGACTCAGTTGATACGTGTCATATCGTATTGTAAGCGCTTTATCTTCAACTGTCGTCAATCAAAGTCTGATCGCCGGTTTGATACACTGCTTGTGGAGGAACTTGAGGCAAGTTTAGTCAACATCGTAAGCATAGTTCAACAGGACGCCTTTGCATATGATTGGAATCATATTATATCCCATCGATCATTGTCAGAACGTAGTTCTTTATCGCCATTGAACCCTTTTATTGATAAAAAAGAAAATGTATTACGCCTAGGAGGTAGGCTTCGCGATGCTTTATTGCCATTTAGAGAAAAACATCCTTTCATTTTACCAGCAAAGCATCATTTTACAAATTTAGTAGTCGAACATAGCCATTTAATCACAATGCATGGTGGAACAGCAATCACACTCAACCACACACGCAAGCGCTTTTGGATCATAAACGGTCGAAATATCGTGCGATTTGCCATCCACCGCTGTATCACATGCTACCGACATAAACCAAAACTATCAGAGCAGAAGATGGGCGACTTACCGGCCCTGCGAATTCGTCCAGTCAGAGCATTTGCTTCGACTGGAGTCGACTATGCAGGCCCTATCAACATTTCGCCATCTAAAGGAAGAGGTCGCACATCGATGGTAGGCTACATTGCAGTTTTTATCTGCTTAGTAACAAAGGCCATTCACCTGGAACCCGTAGGTGACTTATCAGCAGATGCTTTTATCGGTGCCCTGCGGCGGTTCATTGGAAGACGAGGGTTATGCATTGCCTTGTACAGCTACTGCGGCACCAATTTCATCGGTGCAAACAAGAAACTTGAAGCGAATCGGTAGGCGTATGAGACATTCATTAACTCGAGTATCAAGCCCTTTCTAAATGATCAACATATCCAATGGAACTTTATTCCCCCCTCCTCCCCACACTTCGGAGGACTCTGGGAAGCGGGGGTAAAGTTCATGAAATATCATTTGAAACGCACGATAGGAGAACGAATAACAACATTTGAAGAGCTCAGTACGGTGTTGGCGCAGATTGAATCATGTTTAAATTCCAGGCCCTTATGCCCGCTAACTAATGATCCAGAGGACCTCTTGGTACTAACACCGGGTCATTTTTTAACTGGAGATTTACTTTTAGCCCCACCTGAACCTGAGATCGACAAGCTCAATCTCCTTGATCGATGGAAGAGTGGGCAGTTTTTAGTTCAACAATTTTGGCGCCGTTGGAGTTCTGAGTATCTCTCGCGTCTGCAAAGACGACCAAAGTGGCTTATTCAGCACTCCAATATCAAGGTGATCGACATCGTGCTAATTAAGGATGAGCGGTTTCCTTGTAATCGGTGGCCTCTCGCTCGAGTTGTTGAAACTCACATAGGAGCCGACAATCTAGTGCGGGTCGTCAATGTTAAAACGCCAACTGGAATTTTGAAGCGGCCAATCACCAAAATTTGTCTTTTGCCAATTCAAGAACTGGCATGAAGAAAAAGCCCACCAGGCTCAATAATTTCATTGCACTTATTCTTTGTTCTTTGCAGCCAACAGGGAATCGAACTAATGAATTGTCGGTCCCTCCAATATCATTGGCGGCGGAGAATGTTTGGTTTGCATTAAATATTTTTAATTATTATTAAATATGTTATTTCTAATTACTTTATATTTTTAATTTTTATTACTGTACTCCTTAATTTAAAAGTTCGTTACATAACACTGAAAACAAATGAAATGTCAAAATAAGAAAGAAATAAACAAAAAAAAAGGGATCGAGCAACCAAGTCAAGTAAAATCACGGTCTTTTAATTCTCAGTTCCAATTGGAATAAAATCAATGATATTTCATCGTTAACAAATCTCTTGCTGCCTATAGAATTGGGGTCATATCTGGACTGCTTGTCAGCGTCGCCCCCATTGAGAGCAACCTATCGGGACGACGTTCATCTGTAACTCAACAATAATAGTTATACGAACAGAGCATTCAATGAAACAGTTTTATATACATATTTGGATGTGATTTTTTTTCTATTAATTAAACTACTGCAGAAGCAAAAAAAAAAGGAAAAAGATTATCCTCACATTACATTCGAACGGTTTAATTAAAATAAATTTCAAATAAGGTAGTTTTTAGCATAAATATTAGTTTGAAATACACTTCCTTTCAATTCATCACTTCGTATGTTTGCTAACAATAATAATAAACAAATATAAATACAAATCGAAGTTAGAAAAACTATAAAAATATTGGGAAATTAAACTTTTTGTAAATTTTAAAATAAAGTATGTTATTGTAGCAAATAAAAAGAGATAAGTTATGCAATTGTAAAAAAAGAAAATTTTAAGGTGGCGTAGACGGAGGGAGTTGGCGTAAGTATGAGGTTTTTGGATGACCTTGAAATAATTAAGGGTAAAATGGTCACATGGTTGGCATTTAGCCAAAAGGGGAGGGTAGCCTCGGTGCAATGCCATCGAAGCATCGACCATCATGACATGAAGACCAGTGATGGTTCCTATGGAGGAACAAGCGGTCACAGGGTTCCGGTTCCGGTTTGGTTTGTGTGGTTAGTCGCGTGTCGTTTCGTTTTGCTTTTGTGATGGTAAGTCTGGTACGATTTTATTCGTGTCAAGCCCTGCTGTCAGTCGAGTCTGGCAAGAACACCACCCCATATCCGACGAGCCTTTGCCGCGCATACGCCAGCGTACCAGCAAGGTCAGAACGTGTGACAGGGTGTGCACTAGAGCGTATCACCAAAACTAACCTATTTTTGACCCCGCCTCAATCGTTAGATATTTGAAAGACATTTTCGAAAAAAATTTTTTTTTTTTTTTTTAAGTGGTCCCTATGGTGCTATTTTGGTTTTTTCGTTATATCTTCGGTGTTTCTTGTTCGATCCGGAAGATTTTATATCTGTGTGTTTGTTGGTGTTATCCAAATATTTTCTTATGTTTTTTTTACCTCAAATGTTTTTTTTTCTACTGATTACACAATCGATCTTCGTTCCTACCATATTATCCTGCTTCAAAAAGTCCAAAAAATTAAAGATTTGAAAAAATTATTATAACCATGGGAAGAAGTGAAATCGAAAAAATGGATTTTAGAAGCACTTCCGACCTATTTTGAAAAGAATAACACTTTGGATCATAATAAAATTTTTTTTTGTATTTTCGAAATCTTTTCGGGATTCAAGGTGGCTAACGCTCGCAACTGTCAAGTTTCGCGAAAATGTGCCCCAATCGATTTTCGTCAGTGACTGCTGTGGCCGACTTATATACTATTTGAACGAAACGCTCCGTGTTTTGCAACTGGCAACGATAATCTGTCGAAAATAAAACGTGATACAACGGATTAAATTATGACGTCAACATTACATCATTCAATTATTTAACTTATGTTTTCTGTGGTGCTCACCTGGAATTTTAATGATTTCGTCTGAATACTGTAGATCAGACAGTTGGTCTTGCTTGTAAAACTGGAGACATGGCGGCTTAGTGATCTGAACTCTTGACCATTTCAGTCGATCATTTCAGTGTAAGTTGTGCTGCTATAGTTGATGTGGGGTTGTAGTTGGGACCACGAAATTGCCGAATTTGGCTTCGATTGTAAGTTCTCGACACTATTGGTATTTTTGCGCCATGCCAAAATCTTGAAACTTCGTCGTATATATTTTCTGTGAATGCACTGCGTTTGACTTTTTAATTATGCTGAAGAAACAACGCGTATTCCACCACATTTCGTTTTGTTGGTAATTTTGTTCTGTCCAAGTCGCGCTTACGGAAATGCATTTTGTTTAAATTAAGTATTTTTGCACGTTTCATGCCAGCTAAAGCTCGATTTTATTGATCAAGATTGAAAAAGACTGAAAAAGATTGATTTACTTTTTGATATGAAGTGACCGCTACAGCCACCTTAAATCCGAAATTTTAAATCTTAAATCCGAATTTCCGATTTCGAATATTTAAAAAAAAATTTATTATGATCCAAAGTGTTATTCTTTGCAAAATAGGTCGGAAGTGCTTCTAAAATCCTTTTTTTCGATTTCACTTCTTCCCATGGTTATAACGATTTTTTCAAAGCTTTAATTTGTTGGACTTTTTGGAGCAGGATAAGATGGTAGGAACGAAGATCGATTGTGTAATCAGTAGAAAAAAAACATTTGAGGTAAAAAAAACATAAGAAAATATTTGGATAACACCAACAAACACACAGATATAAAATCTTCCGGATCGAACAAGAAACACCGAAGATATAACGAAAAAACCAAAATAGCACCATAGGGACCACTTTAAAAAAAAAAAAAATATTTTTTTCGAAAATGTCTTTCAAATATCTAACGATTGAGGCGGGGTCAAAATAGGTATATTTTGCTGCCATACAAGGTGATACGGTCTAGTGTGCACATCATCGATAGGTGTACACGACAATAGGTGTACATGACAACATAAATGATGCCTGTTTGAGTATGAACAATTTTAAGCTTTACAGAAATGATCGTACTGATAAGAAAGTCGGGGGTGTTGCAATCTACTGTAAAGATAATTTAAATGTGAATCTGTTAGGAATGTCCAGTGGTTCTGAGATTGAATTTATAAATGTTAAAATTCGTGTTAATTGTGCTAAGGTGTTTGTGCCTTGTGTGTATAATCCCTATCGTAACTGTTGTTTGGATCAATTGTTTTCTGCTCCGTCAGATTGTGCAATTGGCTACGACCATTATGTTATGTGTGGTGTTTTTAATATTAACATTTTATGTAAAGGCAATCTTGTTAGACGCTTTATCGATAGACTTGATGAAGTTGGTTTTCAAACCGTTAATACAAGCATACCTACTCGCTATGCAAGTAACGCGTCTCCAAGCTTATTAGATATTTTTGTTGCATCGTATATTTCGTCTGTATTACTTTTTGATCAATTGTCCTTTGTTTCTGACCATGATCTCATTTTCTGTTCTTTAAATGTAAATCTAACAAGTCGTCATTGAAAAAACAATCTCTTATAGGGATTATAAGCAAAGCGCATATTTTTCATGTCCAAACTAAGTTCATCGCAACCATCTAAAAAGCTTTGGAGCAATTTAAATCAAGCTGGCGTATGCAGCGTGAAATCCGAAAATTGTCGGATTGATCCTAATACCCTAATACTGGAGACACACATATGGTTTCGACACTACAAAGCAAAACCACTACATTGTATATCACATGTGTGTATACCAGCTATAAACCAGCTTCTGAAACTAGTATAGCGCCTTATTCATGGTATACGAAACACAAGTTTTCATGGTTTTTCCATGCTAAAATACATTTTTCCCACTTTCAACCCTGATTTTGCTATATTTTATTTGTTATCAGCGCCAATGTGAGAGAGCGTTAAAATTTTTAACTACATTAATGTCATGATATTGAAAATGTTTATTATGAAAAAAATTTAAATTTAAAAAAAATAGCAGCTGAAAAAAAAATTTAAAAAGCTCTTTCAAATTGTGAAATTTATTTATGAATTATGGCAAACTAAAACAAGCGATTTGCGCGACAAACAGAATATATAACCATATATTTTAAGGCTGTTTGCTTGGCTATTTATTGCAAGATCAATCTTTCTACGGAACAAGCGTAATTGAAGCTGATGAAAAATTTGTGATTTATTTTGAAATAATTATTTGACACTATTGTCAATTAAAACAATTTCAATATGTGTGTCACTTCTAAACGATTACTTTATAGCCAGCTCCACATCGACAGATAATGTGAGTGACTTTAATCCAAAGCCTTTAAGTTCTCAATCTCCAAGTAATTTTGAGTTTGTTGCTATAACGAAGGTGATGTAGGCCAGTGTGTTAGTAAAATAAAATCCAATGCAACGGGCGAAGACGGACTATCAATAAAATTTATAAAAATTAGTTTACCATACATCCCATATACTCAGCCCGCTTACCCATATATTCAATCACTGTTTTACATGTTTATGCTTCCCTGATGTCTGGAAAGCAGCGATAATTATTCCCATAGCGAAAAAAACGAATGCCTGTGATCCGTCTGACTATCGTCCTGTAAGTCTGTTGTCATCCTTGTCAAAAGTTTTTGAGTCTCTCATGGCCATGCAAATCTCGGAACACATAAAAAGATTCGACCTTTTGTCCCCATTTCAGTCTGGTTTTAAGCCAGGGCATAGCTGCCTACAGCTATTATAAAGATCTTAGATGACATCAGAGTGTCCTATGGTTTGGGGCGCATAAACTTGCTCTGCGTCTTAGATTTTTCGAAGGCGTTTGATTCTGTTGATCATTCAATACTGTGTCAAAAACTTGCCGTCAACTTTGGACTATCTACCAGGGCGGTTCGTCTATTTAAGGAGGGACATGACATTCGCGGCAGAGAAAACAGACCTTATTTAAAAATTCATAACTCAGTCAACACAAACATTTTTCCAAAATTCTTTTTTATAATTGTAGAGATTTGAACAAATTACAAGAAAAAAAAATTCAAAAAAATATATTTTTCACTCCAACATGGTTTTAGAGAGCTCTAAACTGGCGGCACAGAAAAAAACGGGGCCTCGTGGATGCAGCGCTGGGTCTCGCAAAAATTGTCCGATCTGGGAAAAAATGACCTTTTTAAATCTTAACAAAATTGGTTATCGTATGACAGCAGCTTTTTAAAAATTTTTTTTTTCAATTTTTAATGATGTTCCAAATTTGAATGTGTGTTTTTTCGAAAAAAATATTGACTTTAAAAATTCATAAAAAATCGAAAAAAATTTAACAAAAAGCTCGTGTCATACGATAGCGAGTTTAAAAAAAATAAAAAAAAATTTCGTCAAAAAATAAACCCGCTGGTGCCGCAACCAGTACGAAAAACATAGTTTCGTGATAAACGCCTTCAAAACAAAGAAAAAAAAGGTGAAAATCAAAAATGCGCTCTCACTAGTCCGGCTGTAACTTTTGAACCCGTAGCAATTTTTCCATAAAATTTTTCTTAGAATCTTCAGAATATTTACTTGAATACAAAATTATAAAAAAAATTCCATTTCAAAAAACGGACTGTCATGTCCCCCCTTAAAGCCGCTTTAATTGTCCTACTGTGTGTTACGACATGTCAAAATTTTGAATGTGTGATAGAATGGGGGATGTTGTAAACAACGAAAAAGAAAGTGTGTTCGAATCTGTTTTGATTTTTTTGACATGTCGTACTACATTTTGTTTTTAGGTTTGTTTCTAATTTCATCACACTTTCTATCCGACCACAGTTGCAATTCGAAACTATAAATTTTAATTTGATTTTGATTTTTGGCGCTGATTACAGCAATTAGATTGCGATTCATTTGGATGGCCATCAAAGTTGAATTGACTTATCATTTCTTTATTTTAAAATCAAACAATTTTATAAAAAATGTGATTCGATTCTGTGTGAAAGTCGAAACATGAAATATTAGTTTCTTTATACAAAAATTAAAAATGACAATGTGATGAACTTCGGCTATACTTTCTATCTCACATGTCGTAACACACAGTAGGACAATGTAAAGCGGATTTTAATAGCTATTTGGTGGGAAGGTCCCATGCTCTTACTATGCTCGTAGAAACCTGAGGTGAACCGCGTCATTTTGCCTGTTGATACTGAAAAAAAATAAGTGCTCTAGCTTATAGTGCCTATCATCTCATATTCAGACATGGTTTACACATTGTTTACACATTGTCATACACAAGCTTTAAATAACGCCACAATCTTGTGGCCTTCGAAAATTTGATCGCATCAGCCACTTGAGTAGTAAATACTCGGTTGCAATAACTTGATGCTAAGTACTGCCTATGTTTACATGAATTGTTATACATTAAGATACCCAAATACCTATTTGAGAAGCTACAATTTTGTAGATCAACCAGAAATATGAACCTGATAATACCATTATATAATTTTTTTAAACTTCAACAGATTCTTTTTTGTAAACGCCATCAGAATTTGGAACTCTCTGCTCTTAAGAATAAAATGCTTTCAAAATAACCGCAACTTATTTATGAAATTTTACAACACTTTTCCTAATACTAATCTTTTTTTTCTCTTTTAGAATAAGAATGATTTTTAATGATTTAATTTTTTTTACTAATAATTTTGATCACTTATGATTTGGTGTTATGTCTGCTTGTTCATTTTAATATTTTGTATGACTTTTTATCATATTTTAACTATATCACTAAATATTTGTTTTAAGCTACATGTATTTATGAGTTGTTTTTTTTTAACTCGTTGTTATTATGTTGTTCTAACTGCATTTAAAAGACTTTGTCTTACATGTGAACTTTGTTACTAAATAATTTGAAATTTAAAATAGAAATTGAAATTAAAGTTAGCATATCTCAAAAACGTGGCGTAATGGAGTAATTCTGAGGACGCATTCAGATTCCGAGCATCAAAATCCGTAGAAAAAGCATGGAACTGTATTATATACAATAACTTACTGAAACAAAAACTTGTATCAATATCAAAAATCACTTTTCTGACAGTTCTATATAAAGCTTTTGACACCTTAACTTCATTCTCCATCCTGAGATATTTTTCCTTCTTTTTTTCTGCATATTTTTATAAATGTGCAGATTTTCCTCCATGCAATTGAAAATATTTTCTAAATAATCGTTGGATTTATCCAGCAATTTTGGAATTTATAAAAAACATTTTGTTTGTTCACTAAGCATAACCACCTTTATATCATCGTTTTGGTCGCGCCTCTTCTTCTTTCGCTTCGGTTCCAATCGTTCTGGTGTAGGTTGTTTGGGTTCGGAATTTTTAATGTCATTCGGTTCCATTTTTTCTCCTGTTCTATTGTGTTTTTGATGCTTTCAATTTGAGTAGTATCTTCGATACCGTACAAAACTGCATCAACCTGCGCAACCTTGTGCAAATACAGCAGATTGGAAACTTGGTCTTCCAGGGCTGATAGGTGAGCTAAACGGAATGGCCCACCTCCTGTAGCGTTCACTTCCTTTTTATTGTGAGCTAACTTTTTTAGTAGCTTTGGCTTATAATCGCTCCAAACCTGCAACAACATGATCTAGTTTATAACATTTAATGTAAAAATACATCGTCGATCCATAGTCATGTTGTCGACAACAAGGCGACGACACATGAACTGCAATTCTTACCTTTTGACATCCTGCACCATTCCTTATTGGAGGCCCTAAGCTGTTGCGGTCAGTTTATTCCATTTTCCATCAAAAATGCTTTTATTTATTGTAACGAACTTCCGTTTTCCGGGTTCTACAGCTGGGGTATACTCGCCGGTGTCCAAGGTTCGTTGCAGAAAATTTATAAAAATAAGAGACCTTTTTGCTTGTGTACAGATATTTCTCCTTAGTTAATTAGGTATTTATTTATTATCGATAATATTCTTAGTTGCTTATTTCAATAGAAAATCCATAGTCTTTATACACACATATATGTCCTTGAGTTGACCTCGACTATTTATGTTCTAGTTATGTTCTTGATTTGACATTGTCTTGTTAAGGATACATACAGTTATGTCCTTGAGCTGACATTGACTTGATGGGGATGATCATAGTTATGTCCTTGAGTTGACATTGTTGGCCTTGTATGTAGTTTATGACCTTGTCTTGATACGATTTACTAGATTGGCAACTGAGGAAGTTTGATAACGATATTGGGGAAGAAGACTTAATACCAATACGTAATCGCGGCACCCTGCGAGTGGGAACAAAATATTATCGGGGAAGAAGACTTACCACCGATAATATGTCTACGTAAATTGCCAATAGAACTCTGACTCCACAAGGTAACACTCACCACTAATAACGCCGACAACTTTGACTGAACGGAAATCAAGAGACTGCTCAATGCTGCGACTGGCCTTTTAAACCTTCACTCCTAGCTGCGAGGCCATTATGCTTTATGCTGATAGCTTTGCTGAGTATGTGTCGTCCCACTCTCGCTCTCACTTCCGTCTTGATCCTATCGCCTGGAGCATGCTGTTTATGTGTGTGTGTGTGTCAGAACTGGTTTTATGCTCATTGCTTTGCTGAGTATGTGTTATTCCTTTCCCTCTCTCTCTCTCTCTCTTCAGTCTTAATGCTATCGACCAGTGTGGCCACGACCTGAAAAAAAAGAAGCTAAATTGGCCAAAAAAAGAAGTCAAAGCTAAAAATTTTGAAAAAAGAAGCTAAAAAAAATCCAGATTTTTCATACAACTTCAAGTTTTATTTTCGTTTTAACATAACATTAATTTTTAATATAGGTACATCAGTATCATAGGTACAAATTTGTAAAAAGTAAAAAATCATATGGTATATATTTATAAAGCAAAATAATACAGCCTTTTAATTCAGAATGACTTACTTTTCATTAACTAAACTAACTTTTCATTGCATTTACTTTCATTTCATCATTTAGGTATAAATGAAAATAATATGTTTATTGAATTGATGTATATTGATGTATATGTATATTGAGTCATATTAAGAATAATTTGCTCAAGGGAATTGTAAAAGGGAGTTCTCATTTTTAAGACAGCAGGATACAGACATCACATGTTATGTTAAAAGTTTTTACTTAAAACACTCATGAATATTCACGGTTGATGAACAAATTTGTTTAAAATTTTCCAAAATTTCTTGAGCCTTAAAAATGGGAATCTCCTTTTTCCAATTCTCGGCAGAAATTTTAAATGAAATTGAAGATTTGAAAAATTTATCACTGTCGTGCTAGGAACTTATATTATTTCAACATGGTTTATATCTCAGATATAATTATTCCCTCTTCATCAGATAAATCATAAGCACTACGTGAATCTAACAGACGTATGAGATCATCAGTTACCTCAAAGTCATGACAACATTTTTGTAATCTTTTCAGTGAACATCGAATATTAAGCAACGAGTTAATTTTTAATTTTAAATCTATTTCTTTGCTTCGTTTTTAAAATTTTCATTGCACTAAAAATTCTTTCAACTTCAGCGGTACTAAGTGGTAAAACTAAGAAACTGAAAATCAAATTGACGAGCTCAGAAAAAGGATTTTCAGGTAACTAGTTTTTAAAGTGCTTTACTTCTACCCAAAACTCAATTGTAGAGGACAGACTTGACCATTTACGTGTCAATAGTTTTCGCCATTGAAGCTCAATAGTAACTTCGTATGCGGAATATTTGGACTTTTCATTTGCAAAATGAGAAAATATATTTGGCTTAATAATGTTATGAGAATTTTCAATAGAAAAAAAATCTATCTAACATTTATCTACATGTGAAACGAGAGAGCTCTTAAGGGCCAGGCGTAGCTGCCAGATGCAAATTTTCATGACTACACACTAAAAAATTTGTATAAAATTTTTACACCGATCGATGTTCCAGGGAGTCCTACACCGTTCGGTGTTAAAAAAAACACCGTGTCAAAATGCTAGAATTTTATATCCGAAAGGGGACATTTTTTCACACCGATCGGTGTTAATATCTAAATATACGAAGGATGTTTGTGTCAAACCCTGTCAGGTGTTTATTTAGAATACGCAAAATTATGATTTTTTTCAACACCGAAAGGTGTAATTTTTTACTATTCGGAAATATGTGTTTTTAGAATTTTAATTTATTCATTCAAAATGCTAAAAATAATGTTATACCAAATATAATGGCATTCATGCTCGAAATTTGGATTTTATTTAATTCTATTTAAACCGTTTATTTTATTTTATTACTTTAATGTCAATGTTGGCCAGAACTGATTTCACGAACATGACTCATAATTCTGGACTTTTATTTTCAGTCTTGTGAAATTTCAATTTTCAATTTGTTTGTCAATGCTTACGTGATTTCCATGTTGCTTTTCTTCTATGCCTTTCTTATTTTACACCGATCGGATAAGTTTGTCATATCACACCGGGTAAGCGGTGTTAATAAACACGTTCGGTGTAAAAAATGTAAATATTCGCTCACCGGTCTAAATTTATTTTGGAAATTTTTTAGTGTGTACTAATTTTTGCCTTACAGTGTCTCATTTAATCGGCAAATTTTTAAATTATTAATAAATCTAAAAAAGGCTGTTTTCAAAGTAAAAAAAGGCTAAAAAATCACGAAGCTAAATCGTAAATTTCGAGGCTAAACCGCAAATAAAAAGGCTAAATCTAGCCTCGAAAAGGCTAAAATGGCCACACTGCTATCGACTGCAGCATACTGTGTATGTGTGTTTGGGTGTGTGTGTGTCAGAACTGTTTTTGTGTATGTAAAGCTAAACTTGTAAAGGGTGGTTAAAGTTTAAGGGCCGATGTTGATTTTGAATAAAATACAAATTATTTAGGAAATTATTGTCATTTATTTTTGGTATCATTTATATATTATTGGTATCAGAGAATGGAAAAAACCGTACCTTAAACGTACCGAGGTACGAGGTACGAGGTATAAAAATCGCGCGCACCTAAAAATGTTTCTCTCTCTATTCCGCATTTGGCTCTTCGACTCAAACACAAGCACAATCAATACCACGCATAAGAAAGAGAGCGGAATAAAATGTTAGGGATTGTGCTGTTTGATCTAAAGCATTATTTGCTTTGTTGTGCTCTTTGATCATGATAAAAAACCGAACCTTATGTAGTGAATGTCAGTGCTGCTGAACAACAGCAGAACAATTTGTTGGTGCATGCAAACATTTTTTTAAAGACGCCGCATTTATTTACGATTTTTTTTTTAATTTCTTTGATGTCGTTATTGTAGCTTATTTCAATTCTTAGATAAAGCGCAATTTTTTAAGTTTAAGTTACATTGCAGCTGCCACTCCCACTTATCCAATAACGCTACATTTTTGAATAAATTTTGGAATTCACATGTTAGGTGTTTTCCTTTGATTTTGTTATTCTAGATTTTTTTATATCTAAGATAAAGTGCAAAATATGTTTAAGGTGTACTTAAATACTTAAAACAATCTACAACACTTGGCCAAAATTTCTGAAATACTTTTTTTAAATTACCTATAACCTAAGATCGAAACCTACTAAAACTAGTAAGTTATATCTTCGACTGGCCGAAGTTAAAATACCCCCACGGACGATTCGTAATGGTACAACATTTTAAATTGCAGCTCATTTTTATGAGACTTCAAAAAGTTTACTATTTTGATGACGTCTAAAATACATTCATATAAAATTGTTTTCCTGCAAAGTAAAGACAAGCCTCTTTATAAATTTTTCAAGTAGGGGTTGTATGGGAGGTGGGCGTGTGCTTGAGTGGTTAATACCAATTTTTCTAACACGCCTCAATTTTGATATAATATACATACACAGATACCCAATTTCAGGTCTGTAGCTTAAATATCAGCCTATTTATAGAGTTTTCAATGTTATGGGTTGTATGGAAAGTGGGCGTGTTCGTCGGTGGATGACGCCAATTTTTATAACATGTCTTAATTTTTACATAAAAATAATAAATATCAAATTTTATTTTTGTAGCTTCGACAGAAGTCTACTTATATAATATTCAATTTTGGGGTTGTATGGGAAATGGGCGTGTTAGTGCGTGGTTAACGCCCATTTTTCTCTCACGTCTTAATTTTTATATAAAAATAGTAAATATCTAATTTAATTTTTGTAGCTTCGACACAAGCCTCTATATATAGGTTTCAATATTAGGGTTGTATGGGAGGTGGGCGTGTTAGTGGGTGGATGACGCCCATTTTTCTAACATACCTGAGTTTTGTCACAGACTACACACATACCGAATTTAAGTTTTGTAGCTTCAATATTTGCTTCTTTATGGAGTTTTCATTATTTGGGTTGTATGGGAGGTAGGCGTGGTTTTCATCCGATTTAGCCCATTCTCTTGATCTTTGTTTTATAGAAAAAAGCTTAAATATCGAATTTCACTTTGATAGCTTTACAATTACGGCTGTAATCGTGTCCACAGACGGACAGACAGACGGACAGACAGACGGACAGACGGACAGACAGACGGACATGGCTAAATCAACTCAGGTGGTGATGCTGAGCAAGAATATATATACTTTTCTATACCTACCACACCTCCTTATGGGCGTTACACACGTCGTGACAAAATTAATATACCCCTAACGCAGTACGCGTGGGGGTATAAAAATTCACAAAATAATTTTCACTTGTAGCATGCGCGAACAAATTGTTCTACTGTTGTTCAACAGCATTTACATTCGCTTACATTCGCTACATAAAGTTTGGTTTTTTGATCATGAGCAAAAAGCACAACAAAGCAAATAATGTTTTTTGATCAAACTGCACAATCCGTAACATTTTATTGAGCTCTCTTTCTTCTGCATGGTAGACCAAATTTTCTATGACGCTGAGGCATAATTGAGGTTCTTTGTTGTTAATGTGCCAAATTATCTCATCCTGTAGCTCTTGAATTATTATTGGCTTATCGACGTACACCTTTTCTTTCAAATAACCCCAAAGAAAGAAGTTCAACGGTGTCAATTCACATGATCTTGGCGGCCAATTGACATCGCCACCACGGTAATTGAATTTGTTGCGCAAAAGAGCCATTTTTTCGTTAGCTGTGTGCCAAGTGGCACCATCCTGTTGAAACCACAGATTGTCCACATCCATATCTACCAATTCGGGCCATAAAAAGTTCGTTATCATCTCACGATAGCGAACACCATTCACAGTAACTGCCTGACCGGCCTCATGTTAGGAAAAATACGGCCCGATGATGCCGCCAGCTCATACACCGCACCACACAGTCACTCTTTCTGAGTGCATTGGTTTTTCGATAATCACTCTTGGATTATAATTCGCCCAAATGCGGCAATTCTGCTTATTGACGAATCCACTGTGGTGAAAATGTGCCTCATCACTCAATCACGAAGTGCACGAAATTCATTTTGATTTGAACGCCCATTTTCATAATAAGCCTGAATAACTTAAACGCGCTGCTCGATTGTGTATCTTGCCATGGTTCCAATTGAATTAGTCTGAAATTGAGGAATGTCAAATGAAATGCAGTAAAAGCGTGACGTTTAGGTGTGGTTCACATTCAACATCGGACCTTAAAATTTAACCACCTTTCATATAAAGTTAATCCTTTGAAATACAAATTGAGTGATTTAAATTAGAGTTATTTCATGTATAATTGTGAAAAAACAAAGTGCAAATGCAAAAAGAACAATAATGAAAATTATAAACTTAAAAAAATTAAAAGCAATTCAAATGTACAATTAATTCAGTCCCTACGTAATTTACTTGTTACACTCCCCTCCTACTTTCCCATGAGAAAATGTATGTCAACGATACCACATTTTGAGATGCTGACCTGGTACTTTGTCCCGTTGAGTGCACGAGCAAACTGGACCTTTGCACCACATATTCTGGTGCGCTGATGCTCATTAATTTCCTTCCTTAGTGTTTTCAGGCTTTGTAGGGGTTGCTCTAACGCGGCCCATACACACTGCAACCAAAGTAAAGCTGGAATTGTAACCAAAGAGCAGAACTTTCTAAAATTTAACCACACACACTGCGATAGTTGCAGCAACCAACTTTGCCACACACGCTGCAACTTTTCTTGTAACTAGCAGTTCCTAGCTGAACTGCTTCCATTTTTTGATTGCAAAAATGGTCTATATATCTAGAAGTAAATTTACTTTTTTCAATTTAAAAATTAATGAGGAAAATTAGGAAATTAATTAGCAGCAGAACTTAACTGCAGCAACCAAACTATTTCAAATTGAATTTGTGTGGCGATGACAAATATATGTTGCGATAAACAATAAAACAATGCAAACTTCCCACACACGCTGTAACCAGATTGCTGCAACTTTAGCTCTGCCATAAATATTAAATGATTTTAATTTTACTGCAACCTGAGTTGCAACCGTCAAACAGTTGCATAACTTCCACACACACGCTGCGACTTCATCATGGTAAACGTCAAAAACTTCAAGATTACCCTTCTAGCTTTGCTTTGGTTGCAGTGTGTATGGGGCGCATAACGGCTGAAATCCATCTTTTTGACGCAAAAAGTTGATAACTGCAATCTTCTAATGCCTTTTACATTTGGCGTCCGTTATGGAGTACCACTTGCTCAAATCCTCTCTATAATTTCGTTGAGGTTCAAAAACTTCAGTTCAGTCAGTGAAGTCAGTGAAGTTATCTTGTTGTGGTGTTTTAACACAGTAGAACGCGCATCTGCCCACGCTAAGGCCAGCGGCCAAACCGAACAGCTTACATCTCAGATACTAGGTTTATGACCACGTAAATACGTGAACTATAACTCAGCGAGCCAAAAATCAAAATCTTCGTACCCGCAATGCCTTTACTCTCGTTCCTTTCCAACCAGATTATAGCCATGAATAAGAGCTGGTGTTCGCAGATGGGCACAATAAAAACAGATTTTTCTGTCAGTCTTCCTGCCTTAGTTCAATTACGGACGCTCTCGTGGCGTCTTTTTCTCTCCCGTTTTGCTAAGCTTTTGGTAAAAATGAATGCAAAAGACATGTACCGTTTTGCGTTCATCTTATGGACGCTAGTGAGTCAGCCATCGTTAATAAAAATACACAAGGATTTCATTGAGGAAGCGTGATGGAAGCGTAAGTCAGCAATGTAGTTGACGACGGCTTCACCTTGTCTTCGTCCTCACTACTGATAATGACTTCAGTATCTACCTTGCGTTTACGGTTCGACGCTATGGTTGACATTTTGTTTTTGTTTTGGCAAATAGTAACACTAAAAAAAAATTAAAATTAAAGGTATGTACTCCACTCGCGATTTAAATGTTGCGTCTATGATGCGTGTTGATTGACTGACTATGCCAACGTGTCATACGCACCTAATGGGTGTTGTTGGTCGCTCTTCGTTGTAACCGTAATGTATTTGTAGGACCGACCATTACTATTGCTACTGCGAGTGCTCCTCTCTCCTTTCTATTGTCTTGTTGTGAGCGTACTCTTACTTCTATGGCATGGCTTGATCTTGCCAATGTGTGCTGTGCATGAGCGTTGTGAGTTCAAATTTTGCAGCTCTACTATGACCGGTGATTTAAAAGTGATGATCTTGAAAGGGCCGTCGTACTTAGGTGCTAACTTCGTGGCAAACTTATCCACAGCGTTCGACAGAGGTTGTTGCTTCACCCAGTCCTACTGACCGATTTTGGGTGTGCATTGGCGATGAAGCAAGTTATAAAATCTAACCTGGTTTTGTGCAACTCGCGCGATTCGCCTTCTTACAATTTCGTGCACCTCTTTGAGTTTCTGCTCCCTGCCGGTGGGTGTCTGTAGCTCTTACCCTATTCAAAATGTAAACTCGTCATAGAGGTTCACTGTTAGTCTCAGTTCTCGAGACTGAGTGAGAAAAGCTGGGCTGTAGCCTGTAGTATCCGATTTTGTTGAGTTGATCGCCAGTGAAAGTTTATGAATTTATGACTGGTGAATTGAGTATCGTTGTTAGTAGTCAATACCTTCGGTGCACCGAACCGTGCAAGTATACGCTCTTGGAATGCTTTGAAAATACTGTCGCTGGTTGCCTTGCGTTGTGGGATTTCTTAGACCCATTTCGAAAACATATCCAGTACTACCAGCATCATAGTGTTGCCGTGTTTGGAGCGAGGAAGTGGTCCAACAAAATCAGCGCATACCAGCGACCATGACTATTTGAGTAAGCATTTTACCCGCAGGAGTTTGTTGAGAGACTTCAAATCGTTGATATTCACATCGGCGGACATATTCACTCGAGCGATCGTCTTGCGAATTCCAAGGCATCCTGCGATCGGGTGGTCATGGCACTCGCTTTGTAGGTCCAGTTCTACTCAAGTACTCAGTACTCAGCAGCGTAGGAACGAGGGCACGTAGAGTTTCCATTGTATGTATTCTTCATCTCCAGTACGCTGTGGGATGTTTGGGTTAAACTGTCCATCTAAAAACAAAAAAAGAAACAAATTGGCCATTTCAGCACATGAAAGGACTTTGACCGAGCTTCTTATGATCAATTGTGTTGTGAGTGTTATTAAATGTTTGCACACAATTAACCGAGAACTGGACCTACATGTTTTATGCCGACTCCGAACGGCTTAAGTTTATGTTCTCAAAAAGCTTTAAATGGCATTATTTACTCTCTGAGGTTTGCCATTGTCTGCAGGGAGGTGGTGACCGATTAGAAAAATTTTTTTATTGACTAAACTTTTCGCCGCGACTGGGGATCGAACTCGGGCTCCGAGCGTGCTAAGCCACACACTTAACCTACACGCCACGGTCACTTCGTCCATCTTCTTCAGCGAAATCAGGGAACTTTCGGGATTGTTACTGACCTTTTCTTATCTAACCATCCATTTCCGCGTTTCAGGATTGTCTAGTGTGGTTCTGAATATCGTCTTCAGTGGTTGATGGGCATCTGCAACTACATTTAATATTCCTTAGTGGCACTGGATGTCAAATTGGTGTTGTTGAAGCTCCAAAGCCCTTTTGCGATCCGTCCCGCTGGTCGCTGGCATCTGTTTGGAGGAGAAACCACTTTGACAAAACTGGACAGGCTAGCATTGGAGCTTTTGTGAGTCGTTCTTTAAGGTTATCAAACACCTTTTGCTGTTCGATATTCCATTTAAAATGTTTCCCTTTCTTTAACAAAGTGGTCAGTGGTTACTATGCATGAGAATTCAGGCACGATTCGTCGATACCATGAAGCAATTCCTAGACAGCGTAGCAATTCTCGGATGTTGTTGGGTGGTTGCAGGGTTTCAATGGCCGAATCGGGTCTGGATTAGTATGAATACCTTGATCGCTAACTACATGACCCAAGTATTTGATTTCGCGTTTGAAGAACTCACATTTTTCAGAATTGATTTTAAAATTTGCAGCTCTAGGTCTCTCAAAGACCCTTTTAAGGTTACCCAAATGTTCCTTCTTAGTACCCCCCGTTACTACAATATCATCAAGATATGCTAAGGCAAATGGCTCCATTTAAGGTGTCCTATAACTTTATCCAGGGCTCGTTGAAACGTGGCAGGCGCCAAATGCAAGCCAAAAGGCATAACTTTCCACTGGAATAATCCTCGCCCCGGAACTTTAAAGGCTGTAAATTTCTTGCTATCTTTGGCCAAAGGTATCTGCCAATACCCATTATTAAGGTTGAGGCTGCTGATATATTTTGCTTCTCGTAGTCGATCAAGAATTTGTTGGATTCGTGGTCAAGCATATTCATCTAGAATTGACCTAACATTGAACTGTCGAAAGACCACACAAAGCCTCCAGGCACCATTTTTCTTCTTAGAAAACACAATTAGTGCACCGTGTGGACTGTGGGATGGTTCGATTAAATCTTTTTGCAACAGTTCGTCGATTTCTTTGTTGATTACGTCCTGCATAGCTAGATTTCTTGGGAAATATCTCTGTTTGTACTAGCTTGTGCTCTGTGATTTGTGAGACTCCCTGGAGTGATTCAAAATTCTTTAGCTCCTGTCTTCCTGTCTGTCACAATGTGTCAATGTTTGTGTATAATTTATATGGCGCATCATGTTTTGTAGGTCTAACAAGTAGTCCTTAAAGTTTTCGTGTGATTTGTGATGGCGACCACGGATGTCGACCTCGAGTTTCTCGAAATAGTGAGCCGGTAGAAAAAAATTCAGAAAATCGCTCTTGAACTGTGACCAGTTCTGCCAAAGCCCGTTGTTATTTCTCAGCTAGCGAAGTGCTCGATCAGTTAACTTACTTACTTACTTACTTAGATGGCGCTTACAACCGTTGGTCGGTTTTGGCCTGGTCTAAGAATTTTCGCCAGCCTCTTTTGTCGTGCGCTTGCTGGCGCCAGTTGGAAACTCCAAGCGTTGTCAGGTTATCCAATGCCTGGTCTTTCCAACGGAGATGCGGTCTTCCTCGTCTGCGTTAGCCACCGCTGGGTACCGAATCCAATATCTTTTTCGCTGGAGCTTCGTCATTCATTCTCTCGACATGACCTAGCCAGCGAAGCCGCTCTATTTTAATACGCTTGACTATATCGATGTCGGCATATAGCTCATACAACTCATGGTTCCATCGTATTCGGTACTCGCCATTGACGCAGATTGGACCATAGATCTTGCGAAGGATTTTTCTCTCGAACGCTCCCAAAGTCCTTTCATCAGAGCTGCTCAACGTCCAGGTTTGTGATGCGTATAGTAGGACAGGCATGATTATTGACTTATAGAGCGTCAGTTTTGTTCGTCGAGAGAGAGCTCTGCTTCTCAATTGCCTACTGAGCCCAAAGTAACACCTGTTGGCAAGAGTTATCCTTCGTTTAATCTCAATACTGATATCGTTGGAGGAGTTTATACTGGATCCCAGGTAAACAAAGTCCTTCACTACCTCAAAGGTTGTGTTGTCAACAGTGACGTGGTTTCCACGACGCTGGGACTGTTTGTTTGTTGACACAAGATACTTCGTTTTATCTGCGTTCACTGCAAGACCCATTCGACTCGACTCTTTTTCTAGCCTGGAGAATGCTGCACTGACTTCGCGCGTATTTTGACCAATGATGTCAATATCATCAGCATACGCCAGCAGCATAACACTCTTATAGAAAATTGTGCCGCTGCGTCTCAGGTCAGCAGCTCGGATGATCTGCTCCATGACTATATTAAAAAAGTCGCACGATAAGGAATCACCTTGTCTGAAACCTCGCTTGGTATCGAAAGGAAGGGAGAGGTCCTTCCCGATTTTCACTGCACTGCTGGTATTGTTCAGTGTCATCCTGCAAAGACGTATTAGCTTCGCAGGAATACCAAATTCAGACATGATGGCATATAGGTGACTCCTTATTGGACTGTCGAAGGCGGCTTTGAAATCGACAAAAAGATGGTGTGTATCGATTTGTTTTTCGAGGGTCTTTTCCAAGATTTGTCGGAGCGTGAAGATCTGGTCGATGGTGGACTTTCCAGGTCTGAAGCCACACTGATAAGGTCCAATCAGTTGGTTAACGATGGGCTTCAGTCTTTCACACAATACGCTCGACAGGACCTTATATGCGATATTAAGAAGGCTAATCCCACGGTAGTTGGCGCAAATGGTGGGATCGCCTTTTTTGTGTCGATCAGTTAACAGCTAAGGCATTGTTCGTAGGAGAAAATCTCCATTTAGCCCGCATACTTTCGTCAGTTCCTCGACTCTCTCAATACAACTTAATGGGTCCCGACTTTCGTCAAATTCTATAGGCAATTTATTTATTTATTTAATTTATTTTATTTAATTTAGAAAATGTTTACATGTAAGACAGAGTCTTTTAAATGTAAAAGTACAATGAATAACAACTTGTAAGCAATAGAGAAAAATTAAACTTAAAGCTAACATTTCAGAATTTAAAAAAAAGAAGTATTTTTAATAATCAACTAAACAAACGATTAATAATAATTAATAAAGAGATAATAAGGGAATATTTAGTAACCTTAAAATTAAAAAAGATTAAGAGATAGGTATATAAAGATATAGAGAGATATGAAGTGATAAAGAATGACAGTATTAAGAAAAATATTGAAGAAGTTTATGCTTAAAGATGTGTTTGTTAGAAATAAATTTGATTCTTAAAGGTAATGAATTCCATAGTCTGACGGCATTCACAAAAAATAATCGGTTGGAGTTCAAATAATTATAAATTGGAGTTACAAGATTAAAATTTCTACTGGATCTACAAAATTGAAGTTTATCAAATAAGTAGTTTGGTGTTTGTGTATAGATAATGTTATGTAAAAACATACAGTTTCTAGCATCCAAATAGTTAATTAGCATCCAATTTACAAACTTTGTCGATAGCAGCTGCATAGTTACCTCCACTTTGAGCTTGGACCGTTTCCAAATAATATTTCTGCAGAGTATCTGCAAATTTTGCCATAGTGTCCACTAATGGTTTTGGAGACTTGGGTTTTGTATACCTTCTTTCTAAATCCTTGAGTTGTATCTCGAAGGTTGTATTTTCTAGATCAGATATGAAATTTGTAAAACTTTTGCGGATATCTTCCACTGTCCATGTCTCATCGAAATCAAAATCACGTTCATAAGCCACAAGATTTTCCTTCCGTAATGAGTAAATCTACGTGGTTTTAACCATTCTGGTGTCTCGTAAAACTTTGCTTATCTTTGTGTGTTGTATCTGTACCAGGGTCCCTGCTCGAGTACCACAGTAACGAACTTCCGTTTTCCGGATTCTACAGCTGGACATACTCGCCGGTGTCCAGGGTTCGTTGCAGAAAATTTATAATAATTAGAGACACCCTTTTGCTTATGTACAGATATTTCTCTTTAGTTTATTAGGTATTCAATTATTATCAAAAATATTCCTAGTTGCTTATTTTAATACAATATCTATATTCTTTATACACACAGATATATGCTTAAGTTGACATCGACTTGTTCGCGATGTACTCAGTTATGTTCTTGATTTGACATTGACTTGTTCGCGATGTACTCAGTAATATTCTTGATTTGACATTGACTTGTTGAAGATACAAACAGTTATGTCCTTGAGTTGACATTGAATTGTAGGTGATGCACTTAGGTATGTCCTTGAGTTGACATTGACTTGCTGGCGATGTACTTAGCTGTGTCCTTGAGTTGACATTGACTTGCTTACGATGAGTTTGGGTATGTCCTTGAGTTGACATTGACTTGCTGGCGATGTACTTAGCTATGTCCTTGAGTTGACATTGACTTGATGGCGATGATCATAGTTATGTCCTTGAGTTAACATTAACTCGATGGCGATGATACAGACCTTGCTGGAGATGTTAAGACGAAGTTAACCTTGTTGATGGTGCGTGAAAAATTGTCTTCGACGGTGGGAGCACATTTTTTTCTGGAGTTGGACTGTTGCAATCAACTGGTATGTACTACTTGGTGGGATTGGAGCGTTCTCTGGGGAAGTATGACCTTGCCTTAATACAACCTACTCCACTGACAACTGAGGAAGTTTGATTACGAAATTACGAAGAAGACTTACCACCACTGCGTAGTCGTGGCACCCTGAGAGTGGAAACAAAATATCATCGGAGAAGCAGACTTACCAACGACAATATATCTATATAAATCGACAAGAGAACTCTGAATCCTATCGAAGAAGTTTAATTTTAGTGAAAACAAAATATTATCGGGGCAGAAGACTTACCACCGATAATATGTCTATGTAAGTCGCGGCACCCTACGAGTGGAAACAAAATATTATCGGGGAAGAAGACTTACCAACGATAATATGTTTACAGAAGTCTACAAGAGAACTCTAAATCCTACCGAAGAAGTTGACCACGATATTGGAGAAGAAAGCTTACTTACTTAATTACTTAGGTGGCCATGAGAACCCGTTGTGGGGTAACGGCCGACTTCATCAGCTCTTGCTAGGTGTCTCTGCTTCGCGCGTGCAGTCTCCAATCTCTTTCACCAAGAGCGGGAAGTGCTTACTCGGCCTGGTCAATCCATCGGAGGTATGGTCTTCCTCTTCGTCGTCGACCGTCGGCTTTCACCTCTAACACCTTTTTCGCTGGAGTTTCTTTATCTATACGAAAGACCCAGCCAACGTAGTCGCTGAATTGTTATACGGTGGACTAAGTCATTGTCGTCGTGGAGCTCGTAGAGTTCTTGGGTCATTCAAACGCGATAGTTGTCGATAGTTGTCATCAACTCCTTCCTTCTACTTCTGGCGCTTTATCTTATGCTCAAACTTGCGCTTTATCCAGTAATGGTAATTCGGTACCTATTACTAATAATACAGGTGCAATACCTAAACTAATATTGATAAGTAGCTCAAATCAGCCATTGCACAAAAATCTTGTAGTTATTCCGCCTGCAAGATCTATATTTGTTTCGCGATTTGCAGCTGATACGTCTGAGGATGACATCCTTTACTTTTTAAATACAAACCTGAATATTTTGAATAAAAATATTAACATAAAATTGATTAATTTATTTATTATGACTCACAACATTTATTATGATATAATTGCTTTCAGTGAGACTTGGCTTAGACCTAACACTTTGAATTCTGAAATTCTGTGTAACAAAAATAATATTTTTCGTAAAGATAGAAATTCTATTCCTGGTAATTGCTCTAATGGTGGGGGTGTGCTGATTGCGGTTAAATCCACACATTTCTCTCAAGAAATAGTTATCCTTGAAGCAGCAGACATAGAATTCTGTTGTGTGCATGCAAAGTACGGTTCTTTGAGTCTTTATATTACATGCTCATATATACCTCCCTTTTCTAACTTAGAAGGGTATAGCAAACATTTGGTTTCTATTCATCATCCTAATGATCATATCTTAATAACTGGTGACTTTAACTTACCCAATGTTTCTTGGAACTTTTGTTCTGAAAACCCTTCAATATATTTACCATCGTCTGAAAGTTCATCTGATAATTACTTTTTAAATGAGCTTTCAAGTCAAGGTCTTTTCCAACTAAACTATCATTTGAATAAGAATAACCGCTTGCTTGATCTGGTATTTTTTGATGAAAGCAACATTGCTTCAGTGTCAAGGTCCGATTCTCTGGTCACTCCTGAAGATTCTCACCACCCAACCATTGAAATTTGTCTTAATTTTCCTAAACCATCTATACAGAATCGTGCTAGTCAACCATTAATGGAATTCAACTTAAAACTTAAAAAACTAACTATGTTATGTTAAATAATAGTTTGTCCAGTATAAATTGGTCATCTATACTGTATCTTAATACAGAAGTTGTATCTTCACAGAATCTGGATGCTGCGGTCTGTGCGTTTAATACAACGCTCATTGACTGCTTCACTAGATCTATTCCGCAAAGAAAAGCTTCTATAATTTCAGGCCCTGTGTGGTATACCAATGAATTAAGAAAATTGAGAAACTTAAAATCTAAATATTATAAAAAATATCAAAGAACGCATAGTTTGATTGATTTCGGCCGTTATACTTCGACTAAATATAGTTACCAGCTATTGTGCAAGCAATCCTATAACATATACCTAACAAAAGTAAAATTAAACATTAAGTCTGATGCTAAATCATTCTGGAGTTTTGTTAACACAAAACGTTAGATTGATTCTTATCCTTCTTTTATGAAATATAAAAATGTGGAATCTGATAATGATTATAGCATTTGTAACCTTTTTGCTGACTTCTTTAAGTCAACTTACTCGTCGTCATCTTTTGATAATGGTAGCTATCCTTTTAATGTTCATTCTGGGGATATTTGCCTCGCAATAGTTGACAACAATACAGTTTTATCTTATCTAAAAGATCTTAAAACTTCGTATAAAAGTGGTCCCGACAACATTCCATCTTGCATTCTGAAATATTTCTGTGAAGAATTAGTAACTCCAATCACTTTGCTTTTTACCTATTCTCTAAAGGCTTGCTATTTTCCAACTATCTGGAAGGCGTCATTCATTATCCCATTGCATAAATCTGGTAATAGATCTATAATTGATAACTATCGTAGAATTGCGAAATTAAGTGCTTTGCCCAAACTTTTTGAGGCAATTATTACTTCACAATTATCACACAGTGTTAAGTCGTTGATGTCCCCTTGTCAACATGGATTCCTCTCAGGAAAATCTACGGTCACTAACCTCCTTGAATTTACATCTATGACAATAGAAAATTTTGGAAAAGGTTTACAGACTGATGTTATCTACACGGACTTTAGCAAAGCTTTTGATGTTGTAAATCACAAGCTCTTGATTCTAAAATTATCTTTGATTGGATTTTCCACAAAAATGGTGAGATGGATCGAATCGTATTTAAGTAACAGAACACAATCTGTTCTTTTTAAACTCGTGAAATCATACGAGTTTCCTGTTATCTCTGGAGTACCCCAAGGAAGTCATCTTGGGCCACTTTTGTTTCTTCTTTATATAAACGATTTGCCATCGGTCATAAAGCATTCTAACATCTTGATATATGCTGACGATGTTAAACTATTCCTTTCTTTTAAGAATGAATATGATGGTTTATTCTTGCAAATTGACATCAACAATCTTCATAGCTGGTGCAGAATAAATCTAATGAATCTTAATATGAAAAAATGTAAGCACATGACCTTCTCGCGAAAACCATTCTTAAAGTGTAATTTCAAAATTTGTGACTACACATTAGAATCCTTAGATAGTTTTCTTGATCTTGGAGTTACTATGGATCCTAAACTACGATTTCATAGTCATATAAATAAAATAATAAATAGAGCAAATAGTACCCTAGGATTTATTAAACGTTGGGCAAAAGAGTTTAATGATCCTTTTATTACGAAAACTTTATTCACTTCTCTAGTTCGGCCTATCTTAGAATATGCTTCAATTGTATGGTGCCCACGATACGGTTGTTACATCGATGACATTGAATCTGTTCAGAAAAAATTTCTGTTATTCTGCCTGAAATATCTTTATTGCAATATTAACTTTAATCTACCACCTTATGAATATCGGCTACAGCTATTAAATCTTCCTACTTTAAAAAATAGGAGAGTTATGCTTAATGTTAGTTGGATTGTTAAACTTATACATGGACATGAAGACAGTCCATATTTATTGAGTAAAATTTACTTTAATATTCCACTTCGTCCTAGAAGATCTTTTGAGCTACTTTTCATGAACTTTTGTAGAACAAATTACTTGCAAAATGAACCATTAAGAAGCGCATGCGGAGACTTTAATTCTGTTTCAGATGTTATATCTTTAAATGAATCCATGTACTCAATTAAACTTAAAATTATAGATTATCTGCAGTACCGACAGTGATTCTGACCATGATCCTCCAATACATAATTCTCACCTGGTTATGGATATATATAATACAACACATACATCTGAATGGACCTGACCTGAACCTGTTTTGGACCTCCTAAATTAATATAATCGAACATGCTTGGTGAATGTAAACGCATTTATTCGGTTGTGCTGTGCTGGTTGTATCTTTTGGACTTTGTCCTACAATCAGTGAGAATGATTTGTATGACATATAATAATACGACAGGCCAATGAGACCTCGTTGTCTCAGTGCCAGCGTTCGCAACCATTTCTTTGTTTCTAAGGAAATTGGTGTGGTAAATATGACCTTGTTTGTCGAAATACCACCTTGCTGTGAACGATATGTATCATGTATATGGTTATACTTATCAGTGTGGCGTACAGACCTTGTTTGTCTTGATATCACCCACAGTTCTAGGCCGACACCATGATGCTTTACATACACAACCATGTTTGTCTTGGTTAAATCATTGTCAATTTTAAAATATTATTATTATTTCTGTTACTGTATTATATTTTAAACTGTTACATATTATTATAATTAATTGTTTGTATATGGATAAATTTTAAAAGCTATAAAGCCTCAAAGGCTTAGCTTTTAATAAATAAATGAAAACTCGAACAGGACCAAAGATTTTTCGAAGATCTTTCCTCTCGAACACCTCAAGAGCCGTTGCATCTGTTTGCGATACCACTCATGTCTCAGCTCCATAGAGAAGAACAGGTATGATGAGCGCCTTATCGAGTGCTAGTTTTGTGGATCGAGAGAGGGTTCTGTAACCTAAATGATGACTTAGCCCGTAGTAACACCTATAAGCAATTGTTATTCTTCGCTTTATCTCTAGCCTGACATTGTTGTTGCTGTTTACGGCGGTGCCAAGGTGTGTAAACTCCTTGACAGTTTCAAAGTTATATTTGCCTGCTGTAACATGGGAGCCTAGACGCCGCGCTTCCCTATTTGCAGACAGCATTTACTTTGTTTTTCCCTCGTTCACCGTTGAACACACTTTGGCTGATTACTTTTCGATAGCGGCGAAAGCAGTAGTTACATCTCTCTTGGCTCTGCCGACAATATCGATATCACTAGCATACGCAAGAAGCTAGACACCTATGTAGAAAATGTTACCTTTTCGATACACACCTGCCTTTCGTAGGATCCCTCCATGATGAAATTGAAGAGATCGCATGATAGCGGGTCGCCTTGTCTGAAACCTCGTTCGGTATAAGAGGTTTCGGAGAGGTCATTTCCTACCTTGACGGAGCTGCATGTATTGCTCAACGTCATCCTGCAGAGCCTTATCAACTTTGCAAGTATACTGAACTCAGACATTGTTGCGTGCAGGCAATCCCGAATCGGGCTATCGAACGCAGTTTTGTAATCAACAAAGAGATGGTGGGTGTCAATTTGATTTGATTTTCCTGGCTTAAAGCCTTGGGTTAGACACTTAACCTGCTGGTTGAATTTTCGATCATCCTTCTTGCCCTGGTACACCTCGCTCACGCTTTTTCTCGCTCACGCTTTTCTTGCTCTCTTTGTTTACGTCTGAAAAGGTATCTGTCTTCCTTCCTCTTATCGCAATAGTTTTCGTGCATGGCTCGCGTTGCAGCTGACTGCAGCGTATTTTATGTGCGGCATATTTTGCTGCAAGTCTTTCACAAGTCCGCATCCAAACTCGTGCTTTTCCGCATGGCCGCTTGCCGTAAGCAACCCTGTCCCTTCCATCGCATTTCTTGGATTGCAGAGATATCAGAATTTTATCTTTCCAATATATTAATCAGTTGCATAGATCGTCATCAGATTTGGGGATCACTTTTCTCAATTTTTCTTAAAGTATGTTCAGACTGGAAGCTTAATGAGCATTTAAAGCTTAATTCGCATTTATTTCATTAATACTTCTCTAAATGCGCATTTACCCATAGAAAATTCTGTCAAGTTAATTCACTTAAATGCAACTTTAAATGAGCATTTAGCAGTTTGCAACCCTGATTCCATATTCGAAAAACTGGTACTCGCTACTTCTTGCTCATCTGACTTGAACACGTTTCATTAGTTGTCACTTTTGTTTGCTGTACAATTTTTTTGGTTATAAATGAAAATGAAATAAATAAATAAATGAATATAGAAAATAAAAAAGCACGGAAGGCTTGGACGGCTAAAAGCGAGGAAATACTCATCGACCTCTGGGAGGAAAAAATCGATGATTTACGGCGTATTCGTGAGAACACCCATATATACAAGGAGATGGCAGAGGAGTTACAGCGCCAGGGCTTCGCTATAAGTTCCGTAGAAGTTAAAATTAAAATAACAAACTTGACTGCAAAATATAGGTAAGTTTCCTTCGCTTCCATCCGTCTCATTTATGATGAAGCTAACAAATTTAGATTAACAGAAAATGCAAGGCTGATGTTGGACCTTCAGGTGGCTCGCCGGCAGAATGGGTTCACTTCAATCGAGTTCACCGAATCATTGGCGGCTTTCGGATAAACAACATGGATATCGTAGTAGAAGAAAGTATCCAAAGTAAGTAAAAACACAACGAGTTTATAAAACATAACACAATTTATATTAAAATTTGGGAACAAGTGAAGAATAGTGTAAATGGTATTTTTTTAAATGTGTGTTTTGAGCCAACAAATCGAATGGTGAACAAATTTAACGTCGCTTTCAAGTGGCTTAGAAGTTATAGGGGTCAACATTTAAAAAATAGGCTTTAAAACCTGTGAAATGGGCTTTAAAACCTGTGATTTTGTTTTGTTTTCGAACAAAAGTAAAAGTTTCAAGAAGTGTTTGTCTTTGAAACAAGATATGTATATAAATGTTTTCATAGAAGTCGTGCAAATATTGTCGTGATTAATAAAAAATGTGTGTTATTTATGATTATTTATTGTTATTTCGTAGAAGGGTGAACAGTCAAGAGTGCACAATATATAAAGTGTTATATCTTAATAAGTAATACCCGTACTTTTATCTGTCAAGTTAGTTGTACAAATTTTATATTGAGAAAAAAAAGCGCCACAGGTGAAAAATTGTTTTAAAATATCGCGCGATTTTGTATAACCATTTTTCATGATGGAATAAAAATATGAAAATAATTGAATAAATGGATTTATATATATTTATGCATTTTATAATAACAACCTAATTGAATAGGTCACAGTATGACCTCTTGCCACCAATCTTGCTTAAATTGCTTGCAATACGCACCGTGTTGTTGTTAATTTGAATTAAAAATGTTCCATTTAATACCCTCGAATAACTCTCGCTTTTAATAATTCCTATAAAATTAGACAGTGTTTTCGTCAACTAATTCTATTGTTTCACTTTCATCAGCTTCGTAGCGACATTTCGCGTTTCTACCTTTGATGAGTTTTGGAAGGCAATCGTCCTCAAGTAACTTCCTTATTGAATTTCCTTCACAAATTGTTGCATTATTTATTGACGAGCAATCGGCGGCTAATCCATATGTCTCATTCTCGTTTACCAGTAATTTCTTATATTCAAGATCAACGCGTTTTCCTTTTGAGGTAGTGGCTCTTGTCAATAGCAATCTGTAGCGAGAAGGTTAAACCTTTGTAATAGATTGATGGTTTTGCCTATTCCATGGCCTCAACCAAATTCTGGTATGGAATAGTTTCTTCTTCGGATATAACGCGCTCTATTTCCTCTGGCTGTCTGGATGTTATTGGTGTAGGTGACCACATCATTTACCCTCTTCACGGCCTCCTGAGTAGCATTGAAGATCTTATTGTTAATGATGTATTGGTTATTGTTGTTCTCAATCAACCCATTTTGATACTGAAGAATGTTATCTCAATCTGTGGCGTCTGGTGACCCAGCGATCCATTTCTACGCCGATCTAATCCAGTTTATAGATCGATTTCTTCTGGTTTTTCCCTTTTGAAGTTCATCAAAACGAAGCTTCGTTTGGCCGAGGTGGAAATAATTCCACCAATTAATAATAATGGACTTCATTGCATTTTGATCAAGGCCGTGATTTATAGTCTCTTCTAATCCAGTTATTCTTTTATTGAAGTACTCGATGTCAACAATATGTACCAATTTTAAGTATCCGTTGATTATCCAACCGCTTCCGTGTTCAATCGTCACCAATAGGGAGTTGTAGTCGAACACGTTGAACCCAGAGACTCCAGAAAGTAAAATCATTCTAGCTCATCAATATAGGAATAAAAGAATGTTAAATTATACAATCTTCATAAAATAAGATTTAATTCCTAGTGAAGAGTTTTTAAAAGCGTAACCAGTGCAATTTTGATTTTGTATGATGACAAATTTGATTCAATTTTTAAGCTATTTAAATTAAAAAATGAAGGCGCAGATGGTCCTTGCCTTTAATTTAAATAATAACGAGTAGAATTAAAACTAAAGCGCTTATTTTATCCTACATAATATTTAGTTATATTAAATAGTCAAATTATGAAAAAGAAGAATTTATGTAGTTATGCTATATACTTATATAATAATTATAAATTATACAAAATGAGCTACATTGTTTGTGCCCTTGTGCTTAGTTTTGTGCATTTTTTTCGTGTGTATTCTATATTTTCTATTTTCGTGCTTTCTTCTTTTTTGTTTTCTTGTGCTACTTGTATTTAAATCATATAGTGCTTTTCTAAATCAATCTACTTATTTTGTGCATTTTTGTATCTTCCATTTTTTCTATTGACTTATTTAGATTTTACATGTTTTATGTGCGTTTTATTTTCAGGTTCTGGTTTTCTTATTTTTACTCTTTTTGTGCTTTTTTGATTATATAACTGTTTTTATCATTCTATATTTTTTTTGAGCTTTATGGAATTTTTTCCACCGTCCGTATCAATAGTTACCCTATTGTCTCTCCCAACAACTTCTTTTTTATAAAGCGGTTTTTGCTTAGCCTTTATCTGTTTGTTCCTAACATAAACTTCATCGCCCTCCCTATATTCTCTTGGCTGATGCCTTCTTTTATTCATACGTAAGTTGCGGCGTCCAGCATTTTCTTTGATTTGAAATCTTACATCCTTTAATACCTTGCTGCGAAAATCCCTCAGATTTTGATAGTTTATTCGTTCTGTTCTATTAAAGAAAATATCGCTTGGTATCCGTTTGGTAATAGAGTGGACTGTATTATTAAAGCGATCGACTGCTTTATAAAGTAGTTCTCTAGGATTTGTTTTCTTAAGTTCTTTTTGGAGGCAACGGCACATTTCAATTATTGTGGAATGAAGTCTTTCTTCTTGCTGTGAGGATGCAAAATCGCAGGCGATTTTGCTCCCACAAATTTATATAAAAATTATATTTAAAATATTTTACTATATTGAAGGATTTGAATTAAATATTATGAAATTATATATATATATTATAATTGTATATTTCACAATCATTACAATGTATATATTGTAATAATGAATAAAAGAAAAAAAAATTAATTGTATTAAATATTTATTTATTTGTATAATAATAATAATGAATTAAAAAGGTTTTATGATCGCTTATTTCACTAAGCAACATTTCGTCAGCAGCATACAACATGAACCCCGAAACACGTACGCTGAAACATGTGTCTGGCAACAACGTCGTGAATAAGAAGAACAAGCGACAGAAGAAAACAATATAAAAGCTGCTGCACATGCGCAAGCCAGTCAGTCTACGGAGTCGTGTCAGAGATAATGAGATGGGAAACTTCATTTTAATGATGTTTTTTTTTCACGTTTCCCTCCAAATTCATGCTTCTTCTTTAATTTTTTGGGTACTTTTGTGAGACTCATACATTGTATACATGATTCACCTCATAGTTGTCAAGTATTATTGTCAGATTCTATTAATAGGGTTGCATTGCAAAAAAAATAAAAATGTACTATTATATCAAAGTTGCTTCGAACTTAAATGCTGTTTGCGGTAGACCAATGGTATTTTCTTTTCCCGATAAAAGAAATCAAGAATATATTCCATTTTTCTGCACCCTCTATGCAAAGAGTGCAGAATATATCACAGTTTTTATTTAACCCAAAACTTTGCCCTGTTCTAAGTTGATAAAAAAACAAAAAAACCAAATTTTGTCATAATTCTACTTTAGGGCCCACGCCTTTTTATTTTTTTTCGAGTTGGATTAGTTAGATTATATGTATTTGGGCTCACTTAGCCCAATGAAGGTAAAAGAAAAGGACTTTTTTTTTGGTTAAGGTGATAAAATTCATCAAAGTTCGAAAAAAGCTTTTACAAATCTGTGAATTTTTTAAATTTTTTAACGAATATTCAATATAAAACAACAAGTTTAAATAGAGAAACTTGCCTTTATTGTTAATTTATTTTAGCAACAAATTATTTATCGTTTTAACCAGAGTGGCACCAAAATGCATAGCCTCATACTTGTGCTTAAAGTTAATCGTGCCCTTCTTGTTTGAATATTTGGAATATTTTTCTCTTTTTTGTAGAAACAGCTTTGAAAGAAGAAAGATAAATGAATGAAGTAATTATATTTACCAACAAAACAATATGAACATGTTGCAAATCTAGTTTTTTATCTAATGAAATCTTTAAGTTAAACGTATTGCTTATTTATGCTTCGTTTTTATAACAAAAACTTATTCATATTAGCTTCTGAATTTACAGATAAATATTTGCTATCTTCCAAATAAAAGTATTTTTCATTCTAAAGAAGAAATTCATTAACTTTTAAAATTTGTGATTTTACACTTTCGCCCTGTTTACCAAGAGTTATGCAATCAATATTCAATATTCAATATTTCAATCGCTTTCCTAATTTGCGCAAAGCAATATCTTATTCAACAACTTTAAACTTGTTAACAAATAATTGGTGAGTGGTTAAAAGTTATTCAACACAATTTATAAGCTTATAACTAAGTTCTTCTATGTCAAGCGAAAGCTTCATTGATTAAATAAAGAAATAATGGGTTCCGTGAGCGAGAAGGTAATCAGTGATTTAAATACACTGGATTACATTCTCGATTGCATGTAAGCAGGATTTTGTTGGGGCTTTATGTTCAATATTTTCTTAAAATGCCACTTTTCAGTTCCCTCAGTTGACAGCATTTGAGGATAAAATTTTAAAATCGTAAATTTTGAGAAAGAACTGCAATTTATCTTACTTTTGAGATCAAATTTTTCGTGAAAAAAAACACTATTCAATTTTAAAGGTCAGAATTTGTTTGAGAAGAGAACCAAAAACTGCAAAATTCTTAAAGAGGGCCAAAATAATAAAAAGTTATTCTGTACCTTGATTCTATTCCTAGTGGAAGGATTCTGTAACACAAACCGACCTGTATTAAATTGCTTCCAAATAAAATAGTACTAGTACAATTCTACTATAATTTCGTACTTATTAATTCGTAGTGAATAATACCTACTCTAAATAGTACAAAACTACGTTTTTATGCAACTCTGCTGTTGGCTTTCATGCCAAGGTGGGTTTCAGATTAAAGCAGTGAGCGCTTTCAAGCGATACAACTGTTCCAGTAGAAAACCTAATTAGCGCTTTTTTTCTATGACTGAGTTGATAAGTCAAACATCAAAAATATTGTCAATTTGTTAAAATGCAATGCCGTGCAATATAAATTTTGACAAATAACAATGAATGCGCATGTTCTTGTAGTTTTGAGAGCATATTTTTAAAATTAATACTGAATAAATAAACTTAAAAGAGGCAAAAATTACAATTTCCTGGTTAAGCTACCAATTTATTCAATAAACTGTTTTGCATTTCGTTAATTTGACAACTATTTTGACGTTTCAAATAGCAAACTATTCAGAAAATATAACTTATTGAGAGCGCTGGACGTGGCCACTGAGTTTTCACCAGACTGCTTAAATTTAAGGAAACTGTTGAATTATGTATTTAATTATGGTAACTGGGGAGTATGTCAAAAATTGCACTAACACATTTATAGAGTTTATGTTGGTATTGTTGCCATTTTGACAGAAGGCTATCTCTTTCTTGCTAAAAATTTGTCGAAGTTTCCCATCTTATTATCTCTGGTCGTGTGTTGTACGCAAGGTCTCTGCTGACTATTTAGGTATATATCTGAAAAGTGTTGTACACTTCGAAGATTAAGTTATCGTCGTAGTTTAGTATACCCGAGAAGCGTTGCACTCTTCGAGGCGTTAAAATAAAACATTAAAGCCTATTTTAAGTATACATCTGAAAAGTGTTGTACACTTCAAAGATTTAGTTAGCATCATAGTTTAGCATACCCGAGAAGCTTTATACTCAAACACTGTAGCATATCTTAAGTATACGTCTGAGGAGCGTTGTACACTTCGCAGATTTATTTAAATAAACATACCCGAGAAGTGTTATACACCTCAAGGAGTTAAATTTTAAGAAATAGTTGTTTAAGTTATATAATATTTTATAATTTATATAATTTAATACAATAAATGAAATCATGTTCAGAAAATTAAACACAACAGCGTTCTCAATTGGAATTTTTGTAAGAACCCCTGGATCAACCGCTGAGTATACCTCAGCATTTAGGTAGACGAACGAAGGGTTCGTTACAAATAGCGCCTGAGCAGCAGAGTTGGGCATCAATAAATTAAAATTTCAATCAGTTAATTAATTGATTAAAAAATTAATTGCAATTGATTTAATTGCAATTAATATCAATTGCAATGAATTGCAATTAAATCAATTGCAATTAATTGCAATTATAATAATCCCATTGCACACGATTGGCCATAGAATCATCCATTTTGGTCC
Organism: Tetanocera ferruginea; assembly: GCA_958299015.1. Taxonomy (NCBI): domain Eukaryota; kingdom Metazoa; phylum Arthropoda; class Insecta; order Diptera; family Sciomyzidae; genus Tetanocera; species Tetanocera ferruginea. The sequence continues at coordinate 47,227,297 of OY282644.1, forward strand.
AAATGTTCCATGGAACCCATAAAACAGCCAATGACCCACCTGTGATCTCAGATAATCCCACTGCATCCGATTGGCCATAGAATCCTCCATTTTGGTCTAAATGTTCCATGGAACCCATAAAAGTGCCAATGACCCACCTATGAACTCAGATAATCCCACTGCATCCGATTGGCCATAGAATCATCCATTTTTGTCCAAATGTTCCACGGAACCCATTAAAGTGACAATGGCCCACCTGTGACCTCAGATAATCCCACTGCATCCGATTGGCCATAGAATCATCTATATTGGTCCTTCAAATACGACGGTGGAAAAGAACCACTAGCTTTCATCGAACGGGTCGAAGAACTCGCGGAAGTGTACGGCCTGAGTAAAAATCTATTACCAAGGACGATGCCAGAACTCCTTAAGGACAAAGCTTTGATGTGGTTCCGCAACAATAATCGACAGTGGCGTAATTGGAGTACTTTTAAAGATGATTTCATGCAGTTCTTCTTGCCTATAAGATATTTTGAACAGCTGGAAGATGAAATTCGCCAACGTCACCAACATCCCAGGGGGCCATTCAAGGACTACTTTATCTCCCTCCAAAACTTAATGCGACATGCGAAGTACTCGGAGGAACAACAACTCGATAGACTATACCGAAATTGCCACCAAGAGTATAGGTTGTATGTGAAGCGCAAGGATTTCGAAGAAGCATCAAACTGCATAACTTATTCTTCCAGAAGTCACAGATGACCTCATTCTCGGCATGGACTTCTTGATAGGCGTACAAGCATCCATTCAGTGTGGCGGGTATTCGACCACTCTGCATGAGCAAAATACTTCACCAGAATGGGAAAACACGCCCTGCTGCACCGTGATTCGCGAAGGAAACCATCGTGAAACAAACAATAAAGACGAAAATATCCACGGCATGCCTGAACAAGAAGTCATTGAGCAGTTTTTAGCAGAAGAACTGAGAAAATTTCATGATCTTGAAGGAGTATCGAATATCACAGCGCATAGAATTAAAATGAATGATGATCGCCCAATTAAACAACGTTACTTTCCACGGAGTCCAGCGATGCAAGAAATCATAAACAAAGAAGTCGACGAACTGATCAACAAAGGTTGTATCGAACTGTCACACAGTCCGCACAGCGCACCTATTGTTTTGGTGAAAAAGAAAACAGGCGCATGGAGAATTTGTGTGGACCACAGACAACTCAACTCATGTTCTGTACCTGACGCTTACCCACTCCCAAGAATACATCAGATTATGGATCGCCTCAGAAGTGCCAAATATATAAGTGCATTGGACCTCAAAAATGGCTATTTCCAGATCCCAATGGAGGAAAATAGCAAACAGTACACAGCGTTCACTGCACCAGGGCGAGGTTTGTACCAGTGGCGGGTTATGCCTTTTGGTCTACATTCAACACCAGCCACATTTCAGCGCGCGTTAGATCAGGTCATTGGACCCGAAATGGAACCCCATGCGTTTGCATACCTTGACGACATCATTGTTATCGGATCATCTCTGGAAGATCACATGAAACACCTTAAAGAAGTTTTCCGAAGACTCCGGGCAGCGAATTTAAACATCAATGTTGAAAAGTGTGAGTTCTTTAAGAAAGAACTCAAGTATTTAGGACATGTAGTCAGTAATGAGGGTATCCACACCGATCCAGATAAAGAAGCAGCCATATTGGAATTGACCCCACCAGAGAACGTGAAAGAATTCCGTTGCTACCTAGGAATAGCGTCATGGTATCGACGATTCGTGCCCGAATTTTCGAACATAGTACAACCACTCACCACGTTACTTCGGAAGGGCAAGCACTGGAAGTGGTCGGAGGAACAACAAGTAGCGTTCGAAACCCTGAAAGTACGATTAACTGAGGCACCCGTTTTAGCATGCCCGGACTTCACAAAGAGATTCACACTACAGACCGATGCTAGTGACTATAGTCTAGGGGCCGTACTTACCCAGGAACATGAAGGAATGGAACGAATGATCGCGTACGCTAGCAGACATTTAAACGGAGCAGAGAAAAACTCTTCGCCAACGGAGAAGGAATGTCTGGCTATAGTATGGGCCATCCGAATTGAAAGTCCTTCCGGACTAATCGCCCGGTGGGCACTCGAGTAACAACAACATACCTTTGATAACAATATAGTAAAGGAAAACTCAACGTTGTAGCCGACGCACTGTCAAGGCAACCTGTGGAAATGCTTCGTAAAACGACGCTCGAAGAAAACACAGAACCCAGTTGTAACTGGCTAACCAAGAAGAAAGCTGAGATCCAACAAAATCCCAGAAAATTCCCTGACTTTTTAGAAGAAAACGGTTAACTGTATCGCCATATTCCACAAAATTCCAACGACGAAGATTGTGCTCCGATGATCCTACGATGATCCTAGTGCGGGACACATGGGTATTCGGAAAACCATCGCTACGATTGCCAATCGATATTATTGGCCAGGAATGTTCCGCGATATAAGTAAATATGTTCGCAACTGTACATCCTGCCAAAAGTTTAAGCCAGGCCAGCAAGCAGCAGCCGGAAAGATTTTGTGGGCCCACTGCCACGTTTAAAACATGGTAATACGATGCTTCTAGTGTTCTTTGATCATTTTTCTAAGTGGACGGAAATTGTGCCACTTGGGACAGCTACTAGCGACTCCCTCAAGAAATCATTCAGAGAAACGATATTAGTACGATTCGGCGTGCCCAAAGTATTAATAACCGATAATGGAACACAATTTACCAGCAAGGCATTCCGCAGATTTCTGGACGACCTCGGCATTACACAACAGTTTTCAGCACCATATACCCCGCAGGAAAATCCAACAGAGCGCGCCAACCGAACAGTAAAAAGGATAATATCACAACTCACCGGCGATGACCAACGAAGATGGGATGAGTTGCTCCCAGAAATCTCATTAGCCATAAACACTAGCGTATTTGAATCTACAGGATTTAGTCCTGCGTTCTTAATCCAAGGTCGAGAGCCGCGACTGCCAAACGCCCTATTTGACCAACACACTCTTGGAACCGGTCAGGAAACTCAGACACCAGTTGAAAAATACACACGCTTACAGGAAGTTCTCAAAATTGTGCGACGTAACATGGAACGTGCAGCCCAGGACCAGGCCAGACACTATAATCTGCGTCGTAGAGAATGGAATCCACAAATTGGAGAAAAAGTCCTTGTGAGAGAACATCACCTTTCTAAAGCCGTCGACAATTTTGCAGCCAAACAAGCACCCAAGTACGATGGACCATTTACCGTAACTGGATTCATATCGCCTGTCATCATGCAACTACGGAGACCAGGAAGTGATCGGATCCGCACTGCTCATATAAAGGAAATCAAACGTTATTATACTAATAATGATCAGCCTAACTAGTTCAGGTGAAAGCGGAAAATACGCAGTAAGAATAACTTCAAGCAATTACATCAAATTAAGTTTAAATAATAAGGTAGGAGAAAGGGAGAAATTGTGGGTTTTTGTCTATTGTGAACAGGATAGGAAAACGATAAACTTTCGGAACACTTCCCGTCAAACCAAACAGCTGATAAAAAGTAAACAGAAATAAATAAGGTAAATAAATTTGGTTACTTAACCTGTTACTTCATGAATTATTTGGCATTAAAAGCTCAAAATATAATTCTTAAAAAATATGTTTTTTTAGAATTATAAACTTAAATAAACAAAGTAAACTGCCACAATTTTATAACTCATGTAAACTGGTGCGAGCTAAACCTACGAAAACATGATGAGCAATTATATGTTTGCGCATATAATAAACATCTGCTTTCAAAAAAACCTTCTTCACGCCTTCTATGGTTTAATACCAACAAAATGTTGGAACCTAGATGGACACGTGATAAAGAAGTAAACAAAAAGCGCAACAACAAAATCTTTGCAGAATCAATGCAGTCAACTTTTTGAAATTCTGCGACTAGCAGAAGAGTAGAAAAACACTGCTTTGATTAAGTGAAAAGTGCATCGGAATTCCATTTTGGTTTTGCGGCAGTTGCATTTATTAGCTTCTCAAAGTTAGTGGACTGCATGAACCACCAGAGACTACTGATGAGTCGGAGTAGCGTCCGACGAAACCATGGTATAGTCTGCTCGGTTGTTCTGCTAAGAATTTTGTTGTTGTAGCAAAACCTGTTACTTCATGAATTATTTGGCATTAAAAGCTCAAAATATAATTCTTAAAAAATATGTTTTTTAAGAATTATAAACTTAAATAAACAAAGTAAACTGCCACAATTTTATAACTCATGTAAACTGGTGCGAGCTAAACCTACGAAAACATGATGAGTAATTATATGTTTGCGCATATAATAAACATCTGCTTTCAAAAAAACCTTCTTCACGCCTTCTATGGTTTAATACCAACAAAATGTTGGAACCTAGATGGACACGTGATAAAGAAGTAAACAAAAAGCGCAACAACAAAATCTTTGCAGAATCAATGCAGTCAACTTTTTGAAATTCTGCGACTAGCAGAAGAGTAGAAAAACACTGCTTTGATTAAGTGAAAAGTGCATCGGAATTCCATTTTGGTTTTGCGGCAGTTGCATTTATTAGCTTCTCAAAGTTAGTGGACTGCATGAACCACCAGAGACTACTGATGAGTCGGAGTAGCGTCCAACGAAACCATGGTATAGTCTGCTCGGTTGTTCTGCTAAGAATTTTGTTGTTGTAGCAAAACCTGTTACTTCATGAATTATTTGGCATTAAAAGCTCAAAATATAATTCTTAAAAAAGATGTTTTTTAAGAATTATAAACTTAAAGAAATAAATAAGTTTGTTTCTATTAAATACCAACTAAATGGCGGAACAGAGAAGGATCGAGATGATACGGCGAACAGAGCCGACCAAACTAGTGCAAAGTTTGGTGCCATGTAGAGCAGATGGACAACGAGACCACCGATCAGAAGTTCCAACGATGTGCCAAGCAGTTAGTTCGCCACCACCAGGCGATCAAAAGAAGCCGCCGCCTAACAAAGGTACTGGGTACGGGCTATAAGCCAGTTATTGAGGCACCACAGTCTCGGTTCCCGCGCATATGCTTGGTGAAGCGTAGTAAGGAGGAACTGCTGCAGCTAAGCCAGCACCTACGCGAAGAAAAACGTTCGACACAACAGGTGGATGCAGTGGTGGACCTATGCACTGATGACGAGGAGTGGTCGATCTCCAGCAAGGATTGCGAAGAAAGGAGCACCGCCAGCAGCGACGAGGGTCGCCAGCAGCGATCCAGGGATGCCTTTCGTATTTTTTTCATTTTACAGATCTCACAAGAATTTGTTAAATACCTTAACCTGCTAGTCATTCTTGGAAAGTAGTACTCGGAGGAACAACAACTCGATAGACTATACCGATATTGCCACCAAGAGTATAGGTTGTATGTGAAGCGCAAGGATTTCGAAGAAGCATCAAACTGCATAACTTATTCTTCCAGAAGTCACAGATGACCTCATTCTCGGCATGGACTTCTTGATAGGCGTACAAGCATCCATTCAGTGTGGCGGGTATTCGACCACTCTGCATGAGCAAAATACTTCACCAGAATGGGAAAACACGCCCTGCTGCACCGTGATTCGCGAAGGAAACCATCGTGAAACAAACAATAAAGACGAAAATATCCACGGCATGCCTGAACAAGAAGTCATTGAGCAGTTTTTAGCAGAAGAACTGAGAAAATTTCATGATCTTGAAGGAGTATCGAATATCACAGCGCATAGAATTAAAATGAATGATGATCGCCCGATTAAACAACGTTACTTTCCACGGAATCCAGCGATGCAAGAAATCATAAACAAAGAAGTCGACGAACTGATCAACAAAGGTTGTATCGAACTGTCACACAGTCCGCACAGCGCACCTATTGTTTTGGTGAAAAAGAAAACAGGCGCATGGAGAATTTGTGTGGACCACAGACAACTCAACTCATGTTCTGTACCTGACGCTTACCCACTCCCAAGAATACATCAGATTATGGATCGCCTCAGAAGTGCCAAATATATAAGTGCATTGGACCTCAAAAATGGCTATTTCCAGATCCCAATGGAGGAAAATAGCAAACAGTACACAACGTTCACTGCACCAGGGCGAGGTTTGTACCAGTGGCGGGTTATGCCTTTTGGTCTACATTCAACACCAGCCACATTTCAGCGCGCGTTAGATCAGGTCATTGGACCCGAAATGGAACCCCATGCGTTTGCATACCTTGACGACATCATTGTTATCGGATCATCTCTGGAAGATCACATGAAACACCTTAAAGAAGTTTTCCGAAGACTCCGGGCAGCGAATTTAAACATCAATGTTGAAAAGTGTGAGTTCTTTAAGAAAGAACTCAAGTATTTAGGACATGTAGTCAGTAATGAGGGTATCCACACCGATCCAGATAAAGAAGCAGCCATATTGGAATTGACCCCACCAGAGAACGTGAAAGAATTCCGTCGCTACCTAGGAATAGCGTCATGGTATCGACGATTCGTGCCCGAATTTTCGAACATAGTACAACCACTCACCACGTTACTTCGGAAGGGCAAGCACTGGAAGTGGTCGGAGGAACAACAAGTAGCGTTCGAAACCCTGAAAGTACGATTAACTGAGGCACCCGTTTTAGCATGCCCGGACTTCACAAAGAGATTCACACTACAGACCGATGCTAGTGACTATAGTCTAGGGGCCGTACTTACCCAGGAACATGAAGGAATGGAACGAATGATCGCGTACGCTAGCAGACATTTAAACGGAGCAGAGAAAAACTCTTCGCCAACGGAGAAGGAATGTCTGGCTATAGTATGGGCCATCCGAATCGAAAGTCCTTCCGGACTAATCGCCCGGTGGGCACTCGAGTAACAACAACATACCTTTGATAACAATATAGTAAAGGAAAACTCAACGTTGTAGCCGACGCACTGTCAAGGCAACCTGTGGAAATGCTTCGTAAAACGACGCTCGAAGAAAACACAGAACCCAGTTGTAACTGGCTAACCAAGAAGAAAGCTGAGATCCAACAAAATCCCAGAAAATTCCCTGACTTTTTAGAAGAAAACGGTTAACTGTATCGCCATATTCCACAAAATTCCAACGACGAAGATTGTGCTCCGATGATCCTACGATGATCCTAGTGCGGGACACATGGGTATTCGGAAAACCATCGCTACGATTGCCAATCGATATTATTGGCCAGGAATGTTCCGCGATATAAGTAAATATGTCCGCAACTGTACATCCTGCCAAAAGTTTAAGCCAGGCCAGCAAGCAGCAGCCGGAAAGATTTTGTGGGCCCACTGCCACGTTTAAAACATGGTAATACGATGCTTCTAGTGTTCTTTGATCATTTTTCTAAGTGGACGGAAATTGTGCCACTTGGGACAGCTACTAGCGACTCCCTCAAGAAATCATTCAGAGAAACGATATTAGTACGATTCGGCGTGCCCAAAGTATTAATAACCGATAATGGAACACAATTTACCAGCAAGGCATTCCGCAGATTTCTGGACGACCTCGGCATTACACAACAGTTTTCAGCACCATATACCCCGCAGGAAAATCCAACAGAGCGCGCCAACCGAACAGTAAAAAGGATAATATCACAACTCACCGGCGATGACCAACGAAGATGGGATGAGTTGCTCCCAGAAATCTCATTAGCCATAAACACTAGCGTATTTGAATCTACAGGATTTAGTCCTGCGTTCTTAATCCAAGGTCGAGAGCCGCGACTGCCAAACGCCCTATTTGACCAACACACTCTTGGAACCGGTCAGGAAACTCAGACACCAGTTGAAAAATACACACGCTTACAGGAAGTTCTCAAAATTGTGCGACGTAACATGGAACGTGCAGCCCAGGACCAGGCCAGACACTATAATCTGCGTCGTAGAGAATGGAATCCACAAATTGGAGAAAAAGTCCTTGTGAGAGAACATCACCTTTCTAAAGCCGTCGACAATTTTGCAGCCAAACAAGCACCCAAGTACGATGGACCATTTACCGTAACTGGATTCATATCGCCTGTCATCATGCAACTACGGAGACCAGGAAGTGATCGGATCCGCACTGCTCATATAAAGGAAATCAAACGTTATTATACTAATAATGATCAGCCTAACTAGTTCAGGTGAAAGCGGAAAATACGCAGTAAGAATAACTTCAAGCAATTACATCAAATTAAGTTTAAATAATAAGGTAGGAGAAAGGGAGAAATTGTGGGTTTTTGTCTATTGTGAACAGGATAGGAAAACGATAAACTTTCGGAACACTTCCCGTCAAACCAAACAGCTGATAAAAAGTAAACAGAAATAAATAAGGTAAATAAATTTGGTTACTTAACCTGTTACTTCATGAATTATTTGGCATTAAAAGCTCAAAATATAATTCTTAAAAAATATGTTTTTTAAGAATTATAAACTTAAATAAACAAAGTAAACTGCCACAATTTTATAACTCATGTAAACTGGTGCGAGCTAAACCTACGAAAACATGATGAGCAATTATATGTTTGCGCATATAATAAACATCTGCTTTCAAAAAAACCTTCTTCACGCCTTCTATGGTTTAATACCAACAAAATGTTGGAACCTAGATGGACACGTGATAAAGAAGTAAACAAAAAGCGCAACAACAAAATCTTTGCAGAATCAATGCAGTCAACTTTTTGAAATTCTGCGACTAGCAGAAGAGTAGAAAAACACTGCTTTGATTAAGTGAAAAGTGCATCGGAATTCCATTTTGGTTTTGCGGCAGTTGCATTTATTAGCTTCTCAAAGTTAGTGGACTGCATGAACCACCAGAGACTACTGATGAGTCGGAGTAGCGTCCGACGAAACCATGGTATAGTCTGCTCGGTTGTTCTGCTAAGAATTTTGTTGTTGTAGCAAAACCTGTTACTTCATGAATTATTTGGCATTAAAAGCTCAAAATATAATTCTTAAAAAATATGTTTTTTAAGAATTATAAACTTAAATAAACAAAGTAAACTGCCACAATTTTATAACTCATGTAAACTGGTGCGAGCTAAACCTACGAAAACATGATGAGTAATTATATGTTTGCGCATATAATAAACATCTGCTTTCAAAAAAACCTTCTTCACGCCTTCTATGGTTTAATACCAACAAAATGTTGGAACCTAGATGGACACGTGATAAAGAAGTAAACAAAAAGCGCAACAACAAAATCTTTGCAGAATCAATGCAGTCAACTTTTTGAAATTCTGCGACTAGCAGAAGAGTAGAAAAACACTGCTTTGATTAAGTGAAAAGTGCATCGGAATTCCATTTTGGTTTTGCGGCAGTTGCATTTATTAGCTTCTCAAAGTTAGTGGACTGCATGAACCACCAGAGACTACTGATGAGTCGGAGTAGCGTCCAACGAAACCATGGTATAGTCTGCTCGGTTGTTCTGCTAAGAATTTTGTTGTTGTAGCAAAACCTGTTACTTCATGAATTATTTGGCATTAAAAGCTCAAAATATAATTCTTAAAAAAGATGTTTTTTAAGAATTATAAACTTAAAGAAATAAATAAGTTTGTTTCTATTAAATACCAACTAAATGGCGGAACAGAGAAGGATCGAGATGATACGGCGAACAGAGCCGACCAAACTAGTGCAAAGTTTGGTGCCATGTAGAGCAGATGGACAACGAGACCACCGATCAGAAGTTCCAACGATGTGCCAAGCAGTTAGTTCGCCACCACCAGGCGATCAAAAGAAGCCGCCGCCTAACAAAGGTACTGGGTACGGGCTATAAGCCAGTTATTGAGGCACCACAGTCTCGGTTCCCGCGCATATGCTTGGTGAAGCGTAGTAAGGAGGAACTGCTGCAGCTAAGCCAGCACCTACGCGAAGAAAAACGTTCGACACAACAGGTGGATGCAGTGGTGGACCTATGCACTGATGACGAGGAGTGGTCGATCTCCAGCAAGGATTGCGAAGAAAGGAGCATCGCCAGCAGCGACGAGGGTCGCCAGCAACGATCCAGGGATGCCTTTCGTATTTTTTTCATTTTACAGATCTCACAAGAATTTGTAAATTACCTTAACCTGCTAGTCATTCTTGGAAAGAAATATTTTTCCAATATTTGTTCCTTATTTCCTACAGGGTTTCTATGTGCCCTTTTGTGTTCGGTTTCTATTATTGAGCAAATCCTTTCTTCATTAGCAACGTCTTCGACCAGCCTTTGGGTTATTCTAATTTTGTAATACAGAAAGTGTTCGCAATAGACTTCTTGAAGCAATTGAATGCGATTCTCAGGCATTTTAATTCCGTTTATGACTGAAGGATTCAACCTGGTTTTTAGCGCTTCTTTCAGAGCATCTTTGTCAATTGTTTGGAGTGCGACAAAATGTCGAGTGTAGCCATTGTGAGGATTGATGAAACTAAATAGTTCTTTTCCTTCTCTGAAAACAATCTGGTTCTTGAAGACATTCAATGGTGCCGCAACGTGCGGCAATAAATCACTACCATCCTGTTCCGCGCTGTGCATGGTACCTTCGCTTGCGGGCATACTATCTAAGTTGCCCTCTACCGCAGTTATTGTGTCGGAGTTTCGCTCTGATGCTGTATCGGTTTCTGAGTTCGAAAGGATATTAACTTGACTTCTGAGGCGAGAAAGTGCGTTGGCCACTACGTTTGACTAACCAGGTTTATAGATCAATTCGTGGTTATATTCTTCGATCCTAGCCTTCTATCGTTTCAGCTTTGCATTATGATTTCTGTTACCTAATGCAAACGCCAACGGTTGGTGATCTGTAAAAATCAGAATTTTTTTGCACCATAGAGGTATGAGCGAAGGTTGTCTAATGCCCACTCAATAGCGAGCATCTCTTTCTCGTTAGTCGGTATCCTTCTTCAGTTTTCTGAGTGATCGCGATATGAATGAAATGGGCTTGTCTCTTCCCAGTTTATTATCCGGAACTGTAATTGAGTTTCTAACGTAGGGATGACCTACAGGGTGACTTCTATAGTTTAAATTTTGTATGTCTAAACAGGCGGTATAGGCTTCCGGTAGGCTGATTGGCTTTTGAATGATTATCATCCTAGACAGATCACCACTTAAATCCCTTATAAATACATCTAAGGCCTGTTTCTATACGTCTATCAATGCATTCACAGTTTCGGCGGAAAAATTTCTGCCTTGATTTTGTTTATAATAAGCGAGAACTGATGATTGATCCTCGCGTAAACGCTTATCACGCTTATCTGCATAATGCAGTGAAAGGCAATACTTGATAATCGGCCAATCATCATCGAAGATGTGTTGCGAGATGAGTGCACTGCCTGCACTGCTTCTAATTTTTCCTCTTATGCTCTTGAGGATTGCCCGAAAAATGGGCTTCGCCCTAATACATTGGTAGTCTTGCAGTATACCTTCTACCGAATGCACCTAAGAAACGTCATTCTACCGAATGACTTAATTGTTCAAGGTGGCGAATCCTAGTATCCGCCTTCCTCAACTCTTGCATTAATGCCCCTACCGTTCCAGTCAGCTCTGTTACAGATTTCGTAAGCGAATCCATATTTTCTACTCTCTTTTTTTATTATAAACAGCAATCAAAACTAAAAAAGCACTTACCAATTTTTAAGAGGATCATTTCTTGCCAAAAACTTTTTTCAATACGCAATTTCTCATGACAATTTTTGCTATATTTTTCTTTTTAGAATTTCAACTTTTTGTAAAATTCTTTGTTCAGCACTAAATTTTTAAGCTTTTTCTAAGGCACAATCTATTTTATTATATCTTTTTTTAGGATTTTTATTTTATGTAAAAGAATTTTATTTAATACTAGTCTTTTTAGACTTTCTCTAATGCACAATCTTTTTTATTATTTTCTTTTATAGAATTTTATATTTTTTGTAAAGGAATTTTTATTTTGCATTACCGTTTTAGACTTTTTCTTATTCACAGTCTGTTTTATTATCTTCTTTTTAGGAATCCTTATTTTGAAAATCAATTTTACTTAGTACTATCCTTTTAGACTTTTTCTAATGCACAATTTTTTATAGAGGTTTTATTTCTTGCAAATAAGTTTTATTTAGCACTAGTTTTTTAAACTTTTCTAAATACACAAACTTTCTATTTATAGAAATTTTATTTTTTGTAAATCAATTTTACAATATTTTTAGCACTAGTCTTTCAGACTTTTTCTAATGCACAGTATTTTTAACTTATTACTTTTTATATTACAACAAAAACTTTAAATTTATCTGGTACAAAGCTGACAACAAAAACATATCTGTAAAAGAAAGAAAAAATAATTAAATTATTATATTCAACCGTGTTCTTACCGGAACGGCGACAAAAAGTCTTTATGTTTTTCTTTTGGTCGAGGAAGGGTCGCTAAATCCTTTTTAGTCGTCGGCAAATCAATTGTTTTCAACCTACTTGGGCACGACTTGCTTCACAGCCGTATTTATTAAGCCGGATCGAAATTTAGATATGGCCGGACACCAACTCAAAAGTTAGAGGGACTCTTAGAAACTATTTCTGCATCATTTTTTTTTGGATCGGAGAAATCCCCATGGAGCGGTTTTAGTTATCCTAAACCCTTTTTTTGGCCCAAAAATCAAGTTTTTTCCCTATAACTTTTTTTTTTCTTCAGAATGCATACCCAAGATAAGCAAAAAAGTAAAGATTGTGATAGTTCACAAATATTGGTTAAAAAGAATTTTTGAGACCCCAAAAAGTCGATTTTTCATCATTTTCAAAAATATGTTTTTTTTAAACACCTATAAAATATTTAGTTTTCAAGCAATTCATATGCATTTATGCTTAGTGAAAAGATATTGAGCTCTTCTTTCCATTGATATATCGAATGGTGTAATTTAACCAAAACTAAGTGCCACAATTATGTAAAACATTAGAAATTGATATTCAGAAGGATTCTTCAGCTTAATTATTATTTAATTGCCTTAATTTCCGTTAGATTTTGACAATTCTTGGTATGTTTGAGTTTTTAGGTATGCTTAATCGAATTCTGACAACCATTTTTTAGAAAAGTATACGCCAGATGGCGCTCCAGTACAAAATGCATGAATTTCGAAAATATTTGTTTTTTAACGCCTACAATATACGTATTTTTCATGGTACTCACTTTTGATAAAACCACTCCATACGTTATACCAATGCAAAGAATAGCTCAATACTTTACCAATAAGCTTAAATTCATATGAATACCACGAAAAATGTATATTTTATAGGTGTTTAAAAAAAACACTTTTTCGAAAATGATGAAATATCGATTTTTCGGGGTCTGAAAAGAGTTTGTAAGGACAAAAAATTTCAAAATTTTTTTAACCAGTATTTGTGTACTATCACAATCTTTACTTTTTAGCTTATCTTGGGTATGCATTCTGAAGAAAAAAAAAAGTTATAGGCAAAAAACTTGATTTTTTGGCCACAAAAAAGGGTTCAGGAGAACCTAAACCGCTCCATGGGGATTTTTCCGATCCAAAAAAAAATGATGCAGAAATAGTTTCTAAGAGTCCCTCTAACTTTTGAGTTGGTGTCCGGATGACTTTTTTTTCTCCATACAAAATCGATCCGGCTTAGTATTTATCTTTCGCGATCTCCAATATATTGGATGTAGCATATGAAGGAATGTTCACCGTGTTCCCATGTGAACGATGAATTTCGCCAATAAGGCGTACCGTAACCTCTTTTCTTCCTACTATCGCACAGAAAAAATACCGCTAACCATTACTCTTTACGTTCCTGACAAGGATTCGAAACCTCAGTTGCCATTTTTTTGAAAGGATCGTAAAAGAGGACTTAAAAGTTTTCGATTTGTTACTTGGAATTTGCTTGGAATTTGCAATCCTTCGGGATGTTCTAAAAAAATAATTTTATTTGGCTAACTAGTATTAGCTAGCCAATGCCCAACGGGCCAACTATACTTTACCAATCCTTATTCTTTATTCTTCAGGAAATAATCAACTGCATTCGTTGTCGTTATAAATTAGCCTGCCTCTTTATTAATTTTAACTAACCTACATTGCCTAAATCCTTACCTTAATTGCTACCCTAAATATGCTGACTTGCATTCCCACGTTGTGCTACGCTGCTGCATTCCAGGTCGTCGACGCAAGCTAGTCCGCGCGTGCGGATCGGGTTGCAAAAGGTAGACGCTTCGTCAGCGGAATGGTAGCTTGGCTGTGTGCTAACTTGCATCAAATGCCTTTTTGTAGAATTTCGTTGTTAATTTTGACTGATTTTTTAACCAACGGATTAAAGTGTTACTGGCATAGTATCTGCTAGACAGTCTTTGACAAATGGTGTATTATAAACGAAATAATCGGGAATAAATCACAAATCGTTATAAAGCACTTTTTAAAAATTCTTTTAAAATTGTAATCTTTGGAGTTAGAACTTAAAGTTTTGCATAAGCATTCAGATTAAATGATTACATACAAGTTCATATTAAAAAGGTAAAAAAGTTAAAAAGGTTCTTTCATAAAAGTACTCTCAAAAAATTACACCATCAGAAATACAAATTCAAGCCAAAGATAGAGCTGTTTGAATACATGTACTTCTTGAATTTTTTCAAATTTTTAATGTTTTTCACAGTGTATAACTTTGCAAAAAATAATAAATTGTAAAAAAGTACGCAGTTATTACATTTCATCATTAAATTTATTTTTTAAAACTAAATTATTATTTAATTATTATTATAATTAATTATTAATTTATTTTATAAATTATTATTAAAGCATCTGTCAACAACAATCCCGTGCTGAATTCGCACCCATTGTACACCGATCAACTTTCATTGCAATCAGTTTCAACGCCGTCACCAAATAGTCCAATTTCACCGACTACTTCGCCTGAGCTGTTTTCACCAACGCCCACACCATCGACTTCGCTTGCATCACATGGAACGAAAAATAAAAATTTAAAGAAAATGTTTAACATGTGCTCAAAATTGGAGGATAGTTTTAATACTGCACGGCAGCACGATCAAACTGAAGAAATAATTGAACTTTAAAAGCAAAAATTAAAAGTTATCAAAGATGTCCAAAGCGATACGCGACGACTGACGGATGGATTTTTGAATTTTTTACAAAATTATTCATAATGCTGTTTAATTTGTGTGGCTTTTTGACCAAAACCTTAATGATGTTTGTATAATTTAATTTACAGCTATATTCTTCCGAAACTCATAACACTATGATCTCAAAAAACTTGTACCTTTGAAATGTTTGATTCTTAAAATGAAATGATGAAATTAATAAATATCTTAAAATATTAAGTCAAAAATTGTTTCTCATTTAAATTCATTGACTTGAACCTCTTCATATTTCAGTGGTATTAAAATGTTTCAATTATATTAACATTTAACTAAAGGGTGATTTTTTTGAGGTTATGATTTTCATGCATTAGTATTTGACAGATCACGTGGGATTTCAGACATGGTGTCAAAGAGAAAGATGCTCAGTATGCTTTGACATTTCATCATGAATAGACTTACTAACGAGCAACGCTTGCAAATCATTGAATTTTATTACCAAAATCAGTGTTCGGTTCGAAATGTGTTTCGCGCTTTACGTCCGATTTATGGTCTACATAATCGACCAAGTGAGCAAACAATTAATGCGATTGTGACCAAGTTTCGCACTCAGTTTACTTTATTGGACATTAAACCAACCACACGAATGCGTACAGTGCGTACAGAAGAGAATATTGCGTCTGTTTCTGAGAGTGTTGCTGAAGACCGTGAAATGTCGATTCGTCGCCGTTCGCAGCAATTGGGTTTGTGTTATTCGACCACATGGAAGGTTTTACGCAAAGATCTTGGTGTAAAACCGTATAAAATACAGCTCGTGCAAGAACTGAAGCCGAACGATCTGCCACAACGTCGAATTTTCAGTGAATGGGCCCTAGAAAAGTTGGCAGAAAATCCGCTTTTTTATCGACAAATTTTGTTCAGCGATGAGGCTCATTTCTGGTTGAATGGCTACGTAAATAAGCAAAATTGCCGCATTTGGAGTGAAGAGCAACCAGAAGCCGTTCAAGAACTGGCCATGCATCCCGAAAAATGCACTGTTTGGTGTGGTTTGTACGCTGGTGGAATCATTGGACCGTATTTTTTCAAAGATGCTGTTGGACGCAACGTTACGGTGAATGGCGATCGCTATCGTTCGATGCTAACAAACTTTTTGTTACCAAAAATGGAAGAACTGAACTTGGTTGACATGTGGTTTCAACAAGATGGCGCTACATGCCACACAGCTCGCGATTCTATGGCCATTTTGAGGGAAAACTTCGGAGAACAATTAATCTCAAGAAATGGACCGGTAAGTTGGCCACCAAGATCATGCGATTTGACGCCTTTAGACTATTTTTTGTGGGGCTACGTCAAGTCTAAAGTCTACAGAAATAAGCCAGCAACTATTCCAGCTTTGGAAGACAACATTTCCGAAGAAATTCGGGCTATTCCGGCCGAAATGCTCGAAAAAGTTGCCCAAAATTGGACTTTCCGAATGGACCACCCAAGACGCAGCCGCGGTCAACATTTAAATGAAATTATCTTCAAAAAGTAAATGTCATGGACCAATCTAACGTTTCAAATAAAGAACCGATGAGATTTTGCAAATTTTATGCGTTTTTTTTTAAAAAAAAGTTATCAAGCTCTTAAAACATCACCCTTTAGTATACTTGGCCTGTGGGACCACGCTAAAAAAGGAAAAGGTTATATCGCTTTTATATTATATTATAATATATTATATTATAATTTAATCAAAAAAAAAAAAAGGTACAACAACAACGTTCACAAAATTCGGTCTAAATAAGAAAAAAATACTTTATTTATGGCGTTCTTAAAAAAGAAAATTACATTTATAACTACATTTGTTTTTTTTTTTAATTTTAAACTGACGTGGTCCCAGGGACCACATGTACTTAGTGTCCGACTGAAACCAAAATTTTGGCCGAAACCGAAATTCGGCCATTTTTGTAATATTTGGACGAAACCGAAGCTGAATATCTACATGAGAATTTTTTTAAAAAACATTTTATTTATTTTTTTCTTGTTAAAAGCTTTCAGAAACATAACGATTCAAACAGATAATAATACCGTATATATACGATAAATATTCTTTGAATATTAAAGTTCAACTTTAAAATAATAAATAAAGAGATCATTATTAATAGCACTTTAAGGAACTTATTAGTATTTAAAGCATTTAAATAACTTAATATTATAGTCTACGAAAAGAGCTTGGCTGCATTAACAAAAAGAAACAAAATACATTAATCGTTTTGTGCTGGGCCAAACTCACACGGTCAATCAAATGACTGTGAGTTTCACGTTTTTGTTCTACTTAACACCATTAAAAATTTTGATGAAAGCGAACTCACATCTATGATTGAAATATATGAAAGAACCGAATTAGTAGTGTCCGACCAAATATTCTGTTTCGGTTTCGGTTTCGGCTATATTGATGCCGAATAGCCGAAACTGATCAGTGATGATATCGGATCATTTTCAAGAGTACTTTTTAACAAAGGCAAATAGTACTTTTTTATTGTTTGGGGTCTTTTTATTAAGTAATGATATGTGAATAAATACATAAATTAAAGCCAATACTTTTTTAAATTTTATTATATTTATCACATAAAGGAACAATAAATAACCAGGATTTCTTTCAGAACCCGTTAAATATGTATATTAGGGTGCCTCGACATCTATGGGTCAAAAAAAGTTGTCATTGCCACCAACATAAAATTAACCTTAATCGATTCTAAGACGAATGCACAACATTTTTTTTTGATATAACGATAGCCGCCAGTGAGCTAAACCATTTTGAAAAAATATCCAAAAACCATGTTTTTCGTAAAAATATTACATGGTGCAGCAGTTACAAATAAACAAATGGTTGGAAATAGTAGTACTGAAGAAGATCTTACTATCTGGTCCAAAAAATTTAAAATCTTTGCCGCCTGACCAAAGATATTGCGAATTTTAATGAACATTTTTGACTTTTTCTTTTAAAAGTTCTTGTCTGGGAACATTTCTAAAATGAACGGCAACTAATACGGGACTGGGCGAAAATTTTGGCAATAAGCTTATGACTTCTTTTCAAAAATGATTTTTTAACTCTTGACAAAATTTCAAGTAAAATTCTTTAATATATCAGAGTACTTTTTTTGGCAAGAAGGTACTCGGGTACTTTTGTAGAGTCAATAGTACTCAAAAAAGTACTACTCCACTCAAAATATTATCCCTGAAACTGATTAAAAGGGCCGAAACTGGCCGAAACCGAAAATTCGGTCGGACACTACATGTACTGTAAGTGTGATTTTTTTGAGGGTTACCAGTTTATTGTTAAAATAATGAAATTTTAAAGCTTTCCTGTTTATTGTAATGAAGTTTACCTTTTTTATTTCTTAGTCCGGGCTCTGGAGGGGAAAAAAACAAAAAGCTGCAGAATTCGAACTGCAAATAGAAATTTTTTGAGTCCATAATGGTTTTTACTGTTTTTTCTCAAAATGTTTATACGAAAAGTATGTAAAAGGATATTATATTCCAATTATATTTTTCGACTCAGGCATGGTATGTGCTTAAATAACATACGTATGTATTGGGAAGGAACAAGTCCACAATGTTTCTGAACTTACTGAAATATGAACAAAGAGCTTGTCTTATAGATTCTGCGGCATCTTGACCAACTTCCGAATGGGTTGACTGGTGGGGATATCTTCTATCCCTGTCAATGGCACTTTGTTCAACTAACCACGATGTTTCAACAATGTCATTTTCCATGCTTAAAAAGTTATGCAGTATGCAACACGCTTTTATAACAGAATTTGTATTCTGAATTTGATTGTCGAGTCCTTTTCCAATATGGCGAAATCTAAAGTGAGAAAATCATTGATATAATATCATAAATTTGTACTAATAAATGAGCTTTTAATTTGTATGTACTATAATTACCTAGCTTTCAAATTGCCAAAAGCGTTTTCGACCACTCTGCGACACTTCGATAGGTTATAATTAAAACCACGTTGTCCACGCTGTGTAATTAACTTGGAAGGGGTATGGCTTCATAATCTTCCCGGGCTGCCCACATTTATATACAGGAATCGATATCTAGAAAAGAACGGAAAGTCGTAAAACGTTTCAATAATGAAGCAGTTACATACTTTGAGTCAACTTAAGCCAAAAGAACGGTCGAATATCACCCATTATAGTTATAGTAATCTACGGCTTCTTCACTTTTGGTATGTATCTCAATATGGCAGCCATCTACGTGAAAACAATTTAACAAAAATAATTCTGTTTTATTTATTCTTCATGAACATACCTAGTGCACCAAGGCACTGTTGGAATCCTAGCTGATGGAACCCATTCACGCATTCTTGTATTATTTCGCGAGTAAGAGGAAAATTCTGAACAGCACGTTCCAAACTTCCTCGCAGAATTCAAGTAAAATTGAACACACAGTTGACTTTCCAACTCCAAATAAGTTCCCTATGCTGCGATACTCAGCAGATGAGGCAAAGGCATATAAGGCGATTGCAACGCGCTTCTCAACCGAAATTGGATTTCGGAAATTCAAGCTCTTCATCCTCAAGTTTGGCAAGAAACCACATAATTTGTTAAACGTGGAACGGTTCATCCTAAAATTTTGTTTAAAAAAGGCGTCTCCATTTCCTTGGCATTCGTTTTCCCAAAAGGTGCTGCTTCGGTTCTTTAATGGAATTTTGTAATCATATTTTCTTCAAAATTTAATACATACTTACCAGTGTCCACATACTCCTTGGATTTCCGTGCAGCGCTGAGTGCATCATCATTAAAATACTCAACTGAACGTTTTGAATTGAATTTTCGAACTTCTAAATGCGCATTTAGAAATCAGTGTAAAAGAACTATTAGTTGTTTCATTGAAATGCTTTTTTATGTGGTGGGCTTCAAACCCAATGCAGAACCTTTGCTTGATGGCCAAAGCAAGCTCGCCGCTGAAATTCGCCACCAAAGTATATCGAGTGATAGTTTGTTGACGTTTCCAGGAGACACCACGCGGAGGTTTGAGTCGACTTGAGAGGATTTCGACATGGATAATGCTGGTCTCGCCAAGTTGAGGCAGTCAGACACGTTAATATGTGAAGGTCGCCCCCTTGTCTCCTGTGTATTTTTCATATACATAATGTTTTATTCCTGGTATCCACTTGGGAATTTTAGGTTTTACCTTTATTTAATTAAATACACGGGCTTCCACATAACAAAATTTATATTCGGTCCAGTAAGAATATTCACTCGCGTCTCATATTTGGATATATCTCATATTTGGATATATGAGATATACATATATATCTCACACTGCTTCTTGAAAGTGCCGCTTTTGGCATAACCACTTGCTTTTGTCCGCCTTGCATGTTGATTTGAATTTGTTCATGTTCTTCTGCTTGGTCACCTGCTTCATCACCTTACGTGGTTAAAGATATATTTTGAATATTTCGTAATACTGTAAATCAGTCACAGTAGCCACCTTTATAAGAAATTTTCACAATTATTGAAATATAACTTGGAAGTATTTTTTTTTTCGTTTGCTCGCAAAACTTTTAAGCGACTAACAGTTTCCTGTGTTATATAAGCGAGTATACATAAGATGAGCGGTCGTTTTTTTACAACTCGCTTGGCGAAAAACACAGCTAATAAATATATCTGTTTAGTTCAGACTCATTTACTCAATTGTCAACTTAGTTTTCATACTTATTAATAAGATTTAGTTCTTGTCATTATAAATTTGAATAAATAAACAAACAAACAAACAAATATATTCAGTCAAGTCTGCTTTGGTTTGGAAATGGGGTGGTAGATAAGTGTTAAATATTGTTATGTGTGGCAGGGTTGATATCAACATGCGAATTTGAATCTGAGACAAGTGCTATGCCTTTGTCGAGTCAATTCGACTTATTAATCAATTCCATTCCCCAAACACCACTACCACCAACTGCAAGTTCCAAAGTCGAAGGTCGAAGAATGATAGAAAGATAAAAGTGTTGGACCATGGCCGGACCGGGATTTGAACCCGAAACCTCTGAGTTGGCACTCAAGTTCGCTTACCACTCGAATAGTGATATCATCTTTATTCTTAAATCCTTAAACAGTGCCTAACTAAACAATTTTCTGTAAAATTTTTTAAATTTCCAGATAATTCCATCCAGTTGCTAAATAATTAATTATTGTTCCCCCAATAAGAATAAATATTTATTATAAAATGTACTCACTCTTTTTTTACTTCGGCGTATTTAACTACCACTAATTGTAAGTTTGTATTAAAATTAATATTGTTATTAAAATGTTTTGTCTTTTGCTTCCATTCCTCAGCTTGTGTTCGGACTTTTTTAAATCCAAAAAACGATAAAGTCATTATTAAAAAACATAAGAAAAGAACTCCTGACACAGGGGGAATAAAATATCGTTGAGATTCGCGTATTGCTGCAAAAAAAAAGAAAAATTATGGATGTGAAGTGCTCTCATACACAATATTCACTTCAAAGATATTATATAATCACATACATACAATACTACATTTTAAAAATATACTTTGCAATTTTCACTTTGATATAAGGAGGTTTTTAAGTGTAAGGGTACAAATGTTGAGTGTTTTTCTAAATTCGATAAAGAAGAATGTTTTTAGTAGCCACATTTTTATAAGATATTTATTGATATCTAAACAATTAAAAACAAAAATTAAAATTGAAATCTTTGAACGCGTTTCTCGCTAAGCTAATTTTTTAATACGGTGAAGTGGTTTCTTGAGTTCTAATGAAACGATTATTTTGAAATTTGGTGTGGACTTTTTCTGTATATTCCTCTCTTGATGGATTTATAATTATGCATAATATTTTGTTTTTTACAATTTTAAAAATTCAAAACCATACAAGCAAGTGGCACAGTAAAAATTGAATGTGGATTTATCATAAAGGCTTTTGTGAGAGTCAGTGAGAGAAAGATTTAAAGCTTATGAGAGCGAGAGATAATTAGACAACAATGTGAGCGTAATATTGAAAAGCAATGGAGAGATGAGAGCTATGGAGAGTCAAGTTAAAATTTAATTTTTTTATTTTTTTTATTTATTTATTATAAGCTTTGAGGCTTTATAGCTTTTAAAATTAAGCAATGCTCAAACAATTTATTATAATTAAGTAAAGGGTGATTTTTTTGAGGTTATGATTTTCATGCATTAGTATTTGACAGATCACGTGGGATTTCAGACATGGTGTCAAAGAGAAAGATGCTCAGTATGCTTTGACATTTCATCATGAATAGACTTACTAACGAGCAACGCTTGCAAATCATTGAATTTTATTACCAAAATCAGTGTTCGGTTCGAAATGTGTTTCGCGCTTTACGTCCGATTTATGGTCTACATAATCGACCAAGTGAGCAAACAATTAATGCGATTGTGACCAAGTTTCGCACTCAGTTTACTTTATTGGACATTAAACCAACCACACGAATGCGTACAGTGCGTACAGAAGAGAATATTGCGTCTGTTTCTGAGAGTGTTGCTGAAGACCGTGAAATGTCGATTCGTCGCCGTTCGCAGCAATTGGGTTTGTGTTATTCGACCACATGGAAGGTTTTACGCAAAGATCTTGGTGTAAAACCGTATAAAATACAGCTCGTGCAAGAACTGAAGCCGAACGATCTGCCACAACGTCGAATTTTCAGTGAATGGGCCCTAGAAAAGTTGGCAGAAAATCCGCTTTTTTATCGACAAATTTTGTTCAGCGATGAGGCTCATTTCTGGTTGAATGGCTACGTAAATAAGCAAAATTGCCGCATTTGGAGTGAAGAGCAACCAGAAGCCGTTCAAGAACTGGCCATGCATCCCGAAAAATGCACTGTTTGGTGTGGTTTGTACGCTGGTGGAATCATTGGACCGTATTTTTTCAAAGATGCTGTTGGACGCAACGTTACGGTGAATGGCGATCGCTATCGTTCGATGCTAACAAACTTTTTGTTACCAAAAATGGAAGAACTGAACTTGGTTGACATGTGGTTTCAACAAGATGGCGCTACATGCCACACAGCTCGCGATTCTATGGCCATTTTGAGGGAAAACTTCGGAGAACAATTAATCTCAAGAAATGGACCGGTAAGTTGGCCACCAAGATCATGCGATTTGACGCCTTTAGACTATTTTTTGTGGGGCTACGTCAAGTCTAAAGTCTACAGAAATAAGCCAGCAACTATTCCAGCTTTGGAAGACAACATTTCCGAAGAAATTCGGGCTATTCCGGCCGAAATGCTCGAAAAAGTTGCCCAAAATTGGACTTTCCGAATGGACCACCCAAGACGCAGCCGCGGTCAACATTTAAATGAAATTATCTTCAAAAAGTAAATGTCATGGACCAATCTAACGTTTCAAATAAAGAACCGATGAGATTTTGCAAATTTTATGCGTTTTTTTTTAAAAAAAAGTTATCAAGCTCTTAAAACATCACCCTTTATAACAATATAAAGTATAGTACAATAACATATATACAATATTTTAAAATTTCATTAATTTAAAGTTCGATGTTTTAAAATAATACAGATTTACATTGTGGAAGCAAGGCAAACATGGTTGTGTATGTAAAGTATCATGGTGTCGGCCCAGAACGGTGGGAAGTATCAAGACAAATAAGGTCCGTACGCTACACTGATAAGTATAACCATATATATGTGGGAAGGGACCTTAACGGATGCAATACCTGGTCCCAGAAGTGGACTGGAATATGGCAACACTTACTAGACGATTTACAAGACAACATCGCGGACTAAACTTCAGAACTCCAGATAACAAAGGTCTGCAAGTAAAAATTTCATAGGTTTTTATGCATTTTCTAATAGATTTTGATGTCCTAAGACCGAAAAAAAATTATTAAAAAATTCTATCTCATCAAATTTTTTTACAATACTAAATTTTATATTTTTGAAGTTTTTTACTTGCAGACCTGTGTAATTAAGTGAAAGAGGGGGATAAAGAATTCCTGGTGTTAGGCAGACGGTTGCATTTATTATCGTGTCTAAACAGGTTAATTTAGATTAAACAGTTTGATTGGACAAGTTTCAGAGTGTTGCAGTTCGATTAATCAGGGTCTAGCCGACACTTTCTAACCACACATTGCCAAAATGGTTGAAATGGGTTAGTTCCTAGGGAACCTTCCTTGGACCTCGATGGCGAAGAAGCACTGGCTGCGGGGACTGGTGCACGCTCTCGCACCGTGTCGGTCTCGCTCAATGCCATCTCGGACTCCGTTTGGAGAAGCATCTCTTCCAGCAGGTCACGCATGATGTTGGTGGTTTACATCCTGAAACGAGACGGAAAAAGAAAAGAAATATGCAAGAGAATAAAAATGGTGACGGAGCTAGGTCGGCGGTATTGCGACCAGCTTCACTATAGGTCGTGTTATGCAACCTCTCCCGGTGCGGATGTCCGCAACACGGACTCTATTGTCGCTACCGACATAGGTTTTCAAAATTCGACCGATTCGCCATTCATTCGCGGGTAAATTATCATCTTTGACAACAACTAGGTCGTTGACATTGATGTCTTATTGAGGAGTTTTCCATTTCGAACGCCGATGCATCTCTTTCAGGTATTCATTTTTCCATCGGTGGCAAAAGTGCTGATGCATCGCCTTGATTTTTTGCCAACGATT
This sequence comes from Tetanocera ferruginea, assembly GCA_958299015.1. Taxonomy (NCBI): domain Eukaryota; kingdom Metazoa; phylum Arthropoda; class Insecta; order Diptera; family Sciomyzidae; genus Tetanocera; species Tetanocera ferruginea. The sequence continues at coordinate 47,251,975 of OY282644.1, forward strand.
GACAGGAGTCAGAGGCTGATCAGTTATTTCTGGCTCCACTGGAGATAGCAGTGGGCCACCGACCAAGAAATGACCTGGAGTAAGAGACTGAAAATCAGAAGGATTTTCGGACATGGCGGAAAAGGGCCTTGAATTAAGACACGCTTCGATTCGATTCAGTAAAGTTAAAAATTCCTCGAAAGTATACTTCATACTTCCGGCCATCTTTTTGAAATGCATCTTAAAGCTTTTTACTCCAGCTTCCCATAAGCCTCCAATATGGGGAGCACCAGCGGGAATGAAGTGCCATGCAATTTCTTGATGCTGGTATAGTATTATCATGTGACGCAGTTAAGAAGGCTTTGAAATTCTTTTTTAACGTGTTTGACACGTTCCAACACAGTTTGTACCAACAAAGTTTGTACCGTTGTCGGAGTACACGTTAGCTGGGCAGCCACGTCTCGCAGTGAATCGAGAGAAAGCTGCCAGAAAAGTAGCGATTGATAGATCGCTAGTGGCTTCAAGATGAATTGCCTTGGTTGAAAAGCACACAAACAAACAAACATAGCCCTTACTTATTCGACAAGATCTACCAATGTAGCTTTTAATGTCGAATGGGCCCGCGAAGTCAATACCAGTTGCAGCAAATGGCCTTGAAATGACAGTTCGCTCAGCTGGCAGCGCAGCCATTATTTGTGTTCGTTGGCGTTTCATGTGGATTACACAAGTTTTGCAATTGTACAAAGTTGATTTTATAAGGGTTTTAGCACGTGGGATCCAATATTTCATCCGAATAAGTTGAAGCACTAATTGATTCCCTCCATGAAGTGAGATCTCATGGACAAAACGTACTAAAAGGCATGAAAAGTGACAATTATATGGTAATATAATTGGATGCCTTTCATCATATGATAGGATTGGTGAAGAGGCTTGCCGTCCACCAACACGCATTAACTTGTCGTTGTTCAACAATGGATTTAGAGCAAGAATGGGGCTCTTTGCTCCAATTATCTGATTTGTTTCCAAACAGTGATATTCGTTTGGAAAAGCTACTTTTTGATATAAGAGTGCCGATCGTGTTTTCACAAATTTGATTTCTGCCGTTTCTGGGCATGTTATTTTTTTGAAAAAGACACACGATACTTTGGTTGGGAGCGATGCAGAAAGCGAAACACGTACGCTAACACTCTCAATCCACGCGATAGCGAGGAAAACCGCTCTTAAATATATTCATATTTCGAAAAATATGCAAAGTGTATCTTTACAGCTTTGCGCTCAAGCGAAGTTTCTAGAAAGGAGGTTGCGTCATTCCTAGCCAAGCCGATCGTTCGAGCGAGAGCCAAGAAGGTCCATGCCACCAAAGAGTATTATCGACTAACTCTTGTGGCGAAACTCCACGCGTTGCTAAATTTGCAGGGTTCTCATGTGTGTCTACATGAAACCAATTGTGAATTCCGACCTTCTCTGCCACCTTCGAAACTCAGTTGGCTACGAAGGTCGTCCAGGAACAGGGCGGCTTGCAAAGCCAGGCAAGCACTATTGTGGAATTAGTCCAGCAATATAAGCTTTGCCTTTCAATTTCAAGGTGCGATAATAATGTGTCTACCATATCCGGCTCGAAGGACCATGTAATTACTTCACTTCTTAGAGGGAGTTTTAAGACTTTAATAAAAAACTGGGGAGTTGCCGAAATAAATAAAGAAATAAAAAGTATAAGGTTTTCAACATATCACATTTACAAGGCTGACATATCCGCCATCCAGGAGATGCGATGGAAAGGACAAGGCTGCTCTAAGAGAGCAGACTGCAATATCTACTACAGCTGCTATGCGGAGAAGCGCAAATTTGGATGCGGATTCGTCGTAAGTCGGAAACTACGCCAACTTGTTTCCTGGTTCACATCTGTGAAGGAAAGGCTGGCGACAATCCGAATCAAGGCTAAATTCTTCCACATAAGTCTAATTTGTGCACATGCTCCTTCGGAGAAAAAGGACGATGCTGTCAAGGACATCTTCTACGCGAGCCTAGAGGACATATATGATCGCTGCCCGGCCCATGACGTAAAACTTGTTCTTGGCGATTGTAATGCGAAGGTTGGAAAAGAAGGCATCTTTGGCTCCACTATCGGTCAGTTCAGTTACACGAGTCCACTTTGAATAACGGTCTAAGACTGATCGACTACGCCACGGCGCGAAACATGGTAGTTCGTAGCACCAGATTCCAACACCTCTATATTCAAAAGGCAACCTGGCTGTCCCCGGATCAAAAAACGCGAAACCAAATTGATCATGTTGTGATCGACGAAAGGCACGCTTCAAGTGTACTGGATGTGCGCACATTTCGGAGGGTCAATATTGACTTCGACCATTATCTTGTTGCAGCCAAGATCCGCATGCAATTGTGCAATGCGAAGAATGTACGCACAGGTGTGCAACGAAAGCTTGATGTCGATAAGCTGTTATCACAACGGACCGCCGAGGCCTACTCCGCTCAACTCTCGGTAAGCTCAACCAACCTTACTCTTGCACCGATGACGCTGGTGAACTTTGGGCGCATATATTCCACTCCATGCGCACTGCTGCTGAAGAAGTCATTGGTTTTCGGCGCCCGCAACCTCGCAACCAATGGTATGACCAGGAGTGTCGCAACGAAACAGTAGCAAAATACGTCGCATATAAAAAGACGCTGCAGTCAGCTGCAACGCGAGCCATGCACGAAAACTATCGCGACAAGAGGAAGTAAGAGAGATGCCTTTTCAGACGCAAAAAAAAGAGCAGGAAAAGCGTGAGCGAGAAAAAAATTGAGGTGTACCAGGGCAAGAAGGATGCTCGAAAATTCTACCAGCAGGTTAAGCGTCTAACCTAAGGTTTCAAGCCCGGAGCGTCCACTTGTAGAGATGAGAATGGTGATAGGTGGTAACAGATACGCAGAGCGCATTGAAATTATTCGGACAGCATTTTTCCAATCTGCTTGCAGGCGACGATACCAACTATTCGGCCCTTGGAGATTGGAGTCCGACACCACTAATCGACGATGATGGAGTGGAAATTCCACCACCTAGCCATGACGAGGTTAAAGTTGCTATCCAGCGACTTAAAAACAACAAAGCCGCAGGAGCTGATGGCCTGGCTGCTGAATTGTTTAAAACTGGCGGCGGTGAATTGATAAGGTGCATGCATCAACTCATCAGCAAAATATGGCTGGCGGAAAGCATGCCCGACGATTGGAATCTCAGTGTGCTTTGTCCTATACTTAAGAAAGAAGACCCGACAATCTGCGCCAACTGTCGACACCCATCATCTCTTTGTTGATAACAAAGCTGCGTTCGATAGCCCGATTCGGGATTGCCTGTACGCAACAATGTCTGAGTTCGGTATACCTGCAAAGTTAATAAGGCTCTGCAGGATGACGTTGAGCAATACATGCAGCTCCGTAAAGGTAGGAAATGACCCCTCCGAAACCTCTTATACCGAACGCGGGTTCAGACAAGGCGACCCGCTATGATGCGATCACTTCAATTTCATCATGGAGGGATCCTACAAAAGGCAGGTGTACATCGAAATGGTACCATTTTCTATAAAGGTGTCCAGCTCCTTGCGTATGCTGATGATATCGATATTATCGGCAGAACCAAGAGAGATGTTACGCTGCTTTCGCCGCTATCGAAAAGGAATCAGCCAAAGTGGGTTTGATGGTGAACGAGGGCATAACAAAGTGTATGCTGTCTGCAAATAGGGAAGTGCGGCGTCTAGGCTCCCATGTTACAGCAGGCTAATATAACTTTGAAGTTGTCAAGGAGTTTACATACCTTGGCACCGCCGTAAACAGCAACAACAATGTCAGCCTGGAGATAAAGCGAAGAATAACAATTGCTTATAGGTGCTACTACGGGCTAAGTAAGCAATTAGGTTCCAGAGCCCTTTCTCGATCGACAAAACTAATACTCGATAAGACGCTCATCATACCTGTGCTTCTCTATGGCGCTGAGCCATGGGTGGTATCGCAAACAGATGCAGCCGCTCGTGAGGTGTTCGAGAGGAAAGTTCTTCGCAAAATCTTTGGTCCTCTTCGAGTTGGCGACGACTATCGCTTACGAATGAACCACGAACTGTACGAGCTCTATGACGACATTGACCTAGTCCAGCGTATAACAATTCAGCGACTACGTTGGCTGGGTCATGTCTTTCGTATGGATGAAGAAGCTCCAGCGAAAGAGGTGTTTGAGGCGAAAGCAGAGGGTCGACGACGAAGAGGAAGACCATGCCTCCGAAGGATTGAACAGGCCGAGGAAGCCCTTACCGCGCTTGGTGAAAGAGATTGGAAACGGCGCACGAGTTATATTTATTCTAAAAATAAATTAAAAAAATATAAAATTCATTTTTCCTTTTTTCAAAGATGAACTTTATTTATTGAACTTCAACTTAAGACTAACTTTCTTACAATCTATACATTCCAAGTTGACTTAAACATATTGAAATATATATGAATAAATGCATGTGTAGTTTCTTCTTTCTTTTTTGGTACATTCTTATTTTGTAACAAAGGTTGTGAAACATTTGGAAAACACAAAACACTTAAGTGGGCCATTTGATTGTAAAATGCAATACGATACAATGTTCGTAAATTGCCGACGCACAAATTGCAAGTTGTTTGTAATATGGGTAATGCACTGAAGCAATGTGTCATTTGACACTTGCATTTAAACATTTCGTAATTTTAAGAATGAATTGCTGGACACAAAATGATTTTGTTTGTGTAAATTGATTAGGGTTCAATTTTAAGTTGCCCAATTTACTGGCAGTTTTGTTGACACTTGATGTTTCGAATTAAGCGACGTTGGTGTCGATATGACCCCTCCCCCCTTGGTTTGAGAACTCTCCTGAGTTTGATGGTTGGCGATATTTATTTTAAGTGTTTTGTTTTTTCTTACAATATAAATATAGAATAACATTACCAAAAGTATTACTACAAGTGTAGAGATAAGTATTATAAGATTATAAGTTGTAAATATTTTTCTGTGATATTTAAGTTCTTTTATTTTTGCTATGTTTTCTATTTGTTGTATTACAATTTCGTCAAAGGTTGGTTGAGTTTTTGAAGCATTTAATTTCTGTACTGATGGTACAGTGAATCTTTCATGAAATATAAATTCTTTATTTGAAAAAATTTCTTCATTTATTTTTACTTTACAATCATTAAAAGAAATAAGGCCATTTCCATTCAGTGTGGTTTTTCTATAATCACATGTACTATTTAAATTTGAATTTATTTGATTTTTAAGCAAAATTAATCCTGGTCTTATGCTAATGATTTCTGACTGATTATTTTTGACTTTACGACAATTATCTTTATAAATACATAATTTTGATTAACTTAAATTTTTCATGTTTACATCACTATTATAGTCATAAAAGGTATTATTTATTTTAATTGTTTCTTGCATATTAATAAGTAATTCTTCATGCTTTGGGTTTGAAACGGGTACCACTAGTGATCTTGCAGCAGAAATTATGTTTTTGGGAATTTCTATGACAAATATAATTTCGTTATTTTTGTATTCACCTACACCTAGTCGTATGTTTCGAAGTTTGTCAATGTCAATGTTGTATGGAGTTATTTCATCGTCCGTTAAAATGTTACTTGTCATTATGTTGTCTTGCTGAAGCAATGTTATTTTGTATGTGCTCAATGTGATCCTCTAAAATTTTAATTTTCAATAAAAAGTCGAAATAAAGGAATTGCGCATACATTCTTGAGTTAGTTTCTTCTATGTCATTAAATTTATTATTTATTTTATTTCTGTCTGATTCTATTGTGTTTCTTAGCATTTCGAATGTTTTGTTAAAATGGTCATTAATTTGAATATTTTTGTAAAGGTTTTCAATTGCCATGTGATTTTTTGTGTCGATAATTTTTAAATGTTCTTCTATTTCTGTCCTATCATTGTCTTCCATAGTTCCATATAGCCATTTAAGTCCTGTTCCGAATATGTTAACTAGTCCTCTCTTCTGTCTGTGCGGTAGGATGGTTTGAAAATTACGTCTTAGTGTTCTGAGTTGTAAATTTAAAAGTTGTTTGTTTTCCAAAAATTTAAATTTTTGTATTTCGAACGTAAAGTCGTCTATAATACTTTCTATTACAGATGAGTTAATAATATGAATCATGTTGTAGTTTTTTTAGTTTTCCCCGGGCGGCAATATTTTAGGGGCGGCACTGAAGCTAAATAAAGCCTTTTACAAAATAAATATGTGAACAATATCATTTTAAGGTGTACAACCAAAAGAAAGAACTAAACTTAATAAATAAATTTGGCCACCACTGTAAATGTAACTATATTTATGAGCTTCGTATTGAGCACAACCAAAATATAAAATCGTTTTTCGAGTCTCGAAATTAGTTGCCAAAGAAATGAAAAAAGACATAATATTTAGGCATGTGCGAGAAGTTGAATTTTCGAGTAACTCGGCTGCGACTTGAAACTCGCATTGAATTACTGGTGTTTTCGAGTAACTCAAAGATTTTTGAGTTTTTTAGTGATTTAACTTATCAGTGGAAATGCCCAGTAGAAAAGTGGTTTAACAGAATAACGTTTTTCAACTTAGGTATATTTGTTAAAAACAGCTGTTTTGTGCTTTGAATTGTTGAATGTGGGAGAAAGGCGGAAATTTCGTTTGATTATGGCGAATTGTAAGTTCAGAGTGCATATTAAGAAATAAGACTTATGCGTATAGTTTTAAGTCGTATCTATTATAGTTTTTTGTGATTTTTGAAGGGATTACACTGTTTTAATAAAATCACTTTGGACAGAGGCTAGGCGTGGTCTAAACTGATTCAGGTCATTGTCTAATTTAATAATTTAATAATTAATTTTGAAGAACTGATTTTGAGAAATAACCACAAGGTTTCAGCAGCTTCATGCTCTTGCTGAAAAATACGCAATTCTTGCTCCTTTGATTCTCCTGAATGATAAGTTGGAATGTAAACTGAATGAATTCTGTCACGAAGAAATTGACAAGGAAGAGTTTCTCGTTGAGAGAAAAATACTTCAGAATATTGTTTCTATTGCTCACAAAGAAACTGATTCTTGTATGAAAGGTCCACTTGAACTTTTAAAATTTATTTTTGAATTAAGTCTAGAAAACGCAGTTCCAAACATTGTTATACTTTTACGAAAGATCCGTACTAACCATACTAACCATTGCTGTTAGTATTGTCACTTGTGAGAGGAGCTTTTCTAAGCTTTATTCTAAGCTTTTATTCATAAAAACCTACTTGAGAACTACAATGAGCACGTCTCGCCTACAAAATCTTGCCATTTTATCTATAGAATACAAGTTAAGTAATGAAATAGACTTTGACAATGTAATTAACGATTTTGCTAATAAAAAAACAAGAAAAATAATAATTTAATAATTTATTAAATAAAAAAAAAATTGTATTTGTATAAATTTCTTTTTCGGTGTCATTAAGGAATAAACTTTTTTATCGTTGGCCTAATTCTAATATGACGTAAGTCAACATTTGGAATAACAGCGATTATTAACGTTTAAGGGGACCTGACGCTTTCAAATTTTGTTTATTTTAATGTTTTAAAATGTGTATAAGTTCAATAAAAATAAGATATAATTTTGAAAAATTGCAAATATATTTTTCGGAAAAATATTACGCAATAAATTTTTTTATTGTTTTAACCACATATACTGCTGTACTAATACTAATACTAATAGAATTTTTTAAACTAGTAAGTTACATCGTTGACTTGGCCGAAGTTAAAATACCCCCACGGGCGATTCGTAATGGTACAAAATCTTAAATTGCAGCTGTTTTTATATGAGATTTCAAAAAATTTTACTATTTTGATGGTGTCTGAAATACATTCATATCAAATTGTTTTCCTGCTAATTAAAGACAAGCCTTTATAAAGTTTTGCCAATTTTTCTAACACGCCTCAATTTTGATATAACATACACAAATACCGAATTTCAGGTCTGTAACTTAAATATTAGCCTATTTATGAGTTTTCAATATTATGGGTGGTATAGGAGGTGGGTGTGTTCGTAGGCGGATGTCGCCCACTTTTCTAACACGTCTTAATTTTATTATAAAAAGAATAAATATCTAATTTTACTTTTGTAGCTTCGACACAAGCCTCTATATACAGTTTTCAATATTAGGGTTGTATGGGAGGTGGGCGTCTTCGTGGGTGGATAACGCCCATTTTTCTAACACGTCTTAAATTTATATACAAATAATAAATATCTAATCTTATTTTTTAGCTTTGACACCAGCCTCTATTAATAGGTTTCAATATTAGGGTTGTATGGGAGGTGGGCGTGTTGGTGGGTGGACGACGCTCATTTTTCTAATATACATTTGTTTTGTCATAGATTAGACAAATACCGAAGTTAAGATTTGTAGCTTATATATTGGCTTCTTTATCGAATTTTTATTATTGGGGTTGTATGGGAGGTAGGCGTGGATTTCATCCGATTATGCCCATTCTTGAACTTGATCTTAGTTTCATGCAATAAAAAAAGAGTTTAGCTACTACAGCTTTTTCGCACTTTCTCAGCATTAACTCATTTGAAGCCACAATCCAAAGCATCAAAAAGTTTTAATGATAAAGATTCCAGTGGCTAAAAATAAAGTTAATGTGGAAAAAATTTACCCACCAAAGTTTGGGTTGGGCTCAGGGACAACACAAGACGTAACTACTAACCATGCACACATAGATCTAATTACAGAATAGCTTTTAATCTACTTTTGAGTTGACCTTTTGACAAGTTAACATGAAAAACGCTACAGTTGTTAACAAAGGTACTCATGCGGTTTAAAGGAGCAGTTGACATATAGTTCGTTCTACTAAAAGGTAAATAAATTAAAGTGTTAGCGTTTCTACTGCTTCTACGGTTAGAGTTAAAATTAATGAGAGAAAGAATTTCCGGAGAATCGAAAACACCGGTCATGAGTTGGTGTAAATATACGATATCTGCGGACCTCCTTCGCTCACTTAGTGACTGCATTCTTAACAGTTTCAAACGATCCTTATAAGGAGGAAGGTTTAAGATATCAGTTCCACTTAAGCCCCTTAGAGCAAACCGAACAAAACATTTTTGGATCCTCTCTATTCGTTCAACATGCACATTATAACTTGGGGACCAGACTTGACTTGCGTACTCCAAGTGAGGACGCACAATTGCATAATATAACGTTGTAGTTGTAATCGTGCTATTGAATTCTTTGGCCCAGTGTTTTATAAATCCAAGCATTGAAGACGCTTTTTTACATATATTATCAATATGAATGTTGAACGATAACTTAAGATCCATGCATACACCAAGGTCTTTGACCACATCTACACGACTTAAAGCAGTATCTTTGATATTGTAATCAAATAATAAATTATTCCTTTTTCGCGAAAAGGTCATAGTTTGGCATTTACTAGGATTGAGAAACATATTATTTTTAGAACACCAAACTTCAAAGGATTTCAGATCAGCCTGGAGTAGGTTAGAATCATTTTCAGTATTTATTTGTCTGTATATTTTCATATCGTATGCATAAATCAGCAGACGAGAGTGTTCAATGACGTGTGTGACGTCATTAATTGCTAAAATAAACAGAAGTGGACCAAGGTGGCTACCTTCAGGAACACCTGATTCAGCAATAAATTCTGAAGACAACACCCATCGGAATCGTATTTGATAAGATCGCTCAGTCAAATACGATTTTATCCAGCATACAAAATAATGTGGAAATCCCATTAACTTTAGTTTGAATAAGATTAAATCATGAGGTAATTTATCAAATGCTTTACTAAAGTCAGTGTAAATACAGTCGACTTGGTTACCAGATTCCATTGAATTTAAGCAGAATGTTGTAAAATCGAGAAGATTAGACACAGTGGATCTTCCATTAACAAAACCATGCTGACGAGTTGTTATGACTTCTCCACAATGAATCTTAACACGATCGTACACAATTCGCTCAAAAAGTTTGGGAATAGACGAAAGCTTAGCGATGGCCTATAATTATTAACATCATTCCTGCAACCTTTTTTATATATAGGACTTATAAATGATTTTTTCCAAAAAACTGGAAAATAACATTCTGTAATTGATTTATTAAATAATAAAGAAAGTGGTTGACACAAAACGGATCCGCATTGAGTTAACACTGCGGCAGGAATTCCATCAGGTCCAGCGCCAAAATCCTCATCGATTGTCCCAATATACTTTAAAATATCTTCAGAGGTATAGATTCCAAAGAGACCCTGGGTGAAGAGTTCATGTAGTCAAAGTAACCTTCATCAGGGTTAAATGAATCTGAATAAAAAGATTCCTTGAAGAGATTGGCAAAAAGGCCACAAATTATAGAAGGATCGTCCGTAAATCCATCAAGAGTTTTGAAGGATGAAGGAAATCCATCAGATTTTTTCTTAGTATTTATGAACCCCCAAAATCTCTTTGGATCAGACAATATTCTCAGCTTAATATTGTCTAAATATTCATTATATAAAACAGCTGAAAGATTTTGAAATTCCAGAAACAAATGTTTGAAGATTTCTAGGTCATTTGAGTCCAAACTACAGACATATCTCTTCCATGCCCTATTCCTGTTATTGCGAAGTGTTTTCAACTCTTTTGTGTACCAAGGGTACGCCGAGTTCTTTGCAAATTTGAGGCTATATGGTACAGACTGAGAAATAACAGCAAAGAGTTCCAAATAAAAAAAATTAATGTATTCATCAAGATTATGTTCATTTATATATTCTAAAATAACGTTAAGTTTACTGTGAAGTAAATGATTCAACTTCAAAAAGTCAGCTTTTTTAAAATTGAATTCATAAACCTTGTCCATTGAACTCGAATTAACTATATTCTCCCTATCCGATTTATACCAAATACTCAATGGTGGATGATATGCATCAATAGTAGTAAGAGCATGGAAGGCCCTCTTAACAATGTTATTAGTTATTTTAAAATAAGCTTAAATATCGAATTTCAACACGATAGCTTCAAAATTAGGGCTGTAATCGTGTCCACAGACGGACAGACAGACGGACATGGCTAAATCAAGTCAGGTGGTGATGCTGAGCAAGAATATATACATTTTTCTATACTTACCACGCCTCCTTATGGGCGTTACACACGTCGTGACAAAATTAATATAACCCTTACGCAGTACGCGTTCACCACTTTATATATCATAAATAAATTTTATTTCCAACTGTAGGGTATAAGTGCAGGGTGTATGCAATGACAAAATTGTATTATGCAAAAAAATGCTTGTTCAGGTGTCAATATATCAGATTTATATATAAGTAAACATAGAAATCTTTCGTATATAAGATTTTTAACAATTTTTTCAAATTATTGAAGAGTTAAGAGTCGACATTTTTGAAACTTGTGCTAGCCAAATTATTTTGGGTTGCAGTTTTTTAACAATTCAGTCGATCTTAAGATACTGAGAAAATTTTTGTAAAATTTTTCTGTTAAGATATACACTTTCTGAGTTATTTTAAATGAATATGGCATCGTTGTCATGTCTTCATCATTGACAGCTGTTTTTGTAATATGGCTCTTCTTCTTTAATTTTGTTTTATATACTTCCCTTCCGTTTTTGCTCGCCTTTTGTTCAGACGTGTTTTTTGGATTTTTCAATATATTTAATCCTGAATAATATATCACATCTTTTAAATTAAATCGTTTATAATAAACTAAAAAATATAATAGGTTATGGGCCCAGGTTCCCAGCACATAACGCCTATAAATTTTAAGTAAATAAATTTATGGATAGTGACTTTGCTACTCTGGACGACTCGTTTCCAATTGATTCTGCAATTGTTTCAGATTTTTTAGAAAATCAAATCGACAGTATTTGTTCAAACTCCGGGATTCAGGCTGAGCTTCAAGACGTACAAGAAGTAAGCATGAGTGAATCAAGAATTTACCAAATTCATCGTTTCAACGGGCAGAATTACCAATTATGGCGAAGGCAGATGGAAATTTATATGGCTGGAAATAAGTTAAAGCCATATATATTGGGCACCACGCTCAGAACAGTGCAAAACGCTACAGAATGGGATGCAAAAGATGCGGAAGCGCAAGCATTTATTATGAAAGGCATTGAGCTTGAACAGCTTAAGTATCTCATTGAATGTTCAACGGCTGCGCAAATGTGGTCAAAGCTAAAAGCAGTGCATGCTGAAAAAAGCGAACAATCTGCACAAGTTCTTCTGGAGAAATTCATGACCACCAAAATGGCAGAAAACGAACAAGTCGTTGATTTTGTTGCAAATATAATGTCGATAGCACAAAGGCTCAATGACATGGACTTGGAACAAAAGAAACCCATGATTATTGCCAAAATCTTGAGCAGTCTGCCAGGAAGATTTGATCACGTACGGACCGCATGGTACGCAGTGCCGCGAGAACATCAAAACATAGAAAGATTGACTGAACATCTTGTTAATGAAGAAAGTCTTATGAATTTACGTGGAAACGGCAACAACAACAACAACACTTCGGATGCAGTCTACGCAGTAAGCAAAGGCAAAGGTAAAAGTTTCAATAATTTTTCGTATTAAAAACGTAGTGGCAAATGTTATTATTGTCATAAGCCGGGCCACTTGGCAAGAGAATGCAGAAAACGGCAAACAGAACAACATACTAAACAAGAGAGAATAAATGAACGACACTCACTGGCATTACAAAACGAAGCCAGTGATAAACGTCAAACAGAACAACGAGATGAAAATTCATTTTTATTCAACGTAAACAAATCAACAAATTTCGAAAAGCTCAAAAACATTTTTTATGCAGATTCAGGAGCCACTGACCATATGTCGTTTCAGAGGGAGCTGTTTACAAATTTTGAAGCTGATTCATCTGTAAATGCATACGTGAAAGTTGGCGATGGGCGGCGTCTGAAAGTTCAAGGCAAAGGAGACATCCAAATTCAAGGCAAGTCAAATAATATTTATGTTATGAAAAATGCACAGTTGATTCCAGAGCTCGATAAAAACTTCATCTCGATTTCAAGAGCTACCGAAAGGGGCACAAGAGTTATTTTTGAGCCTGGTGGTGAACATGTTTTCTTTATAAAAGGCAGCGATGTAGTAGCTGAAGGCAACAGCGAAAATAGATTGTACCGCATGAATGTGAAGCCAGTGTCGTCGTTTTCAGTTAATGTGTTGACAACAGAATCAGTATTGCTATGGCATGAGCGGCTTGGCCACGTAAATTTCAAAACGCTACGTGAGATGAGTGAACACCAAATTGTCAAAGATTTGGACATTTTTAATGTTGCCTATGGCAAGCAACATAGAAATCCGTTTCCAAAATCTGGCGCAAAACGAGCAGACACACCTGGCGAAGCGTTCCATATGGATCTTTGTGGTAAAATGAGTAGTCCATCAATTGGCGGATCTAATTATTTTTTGCTATTAAAAGACGATTATTCGCGCTATTGCTTCGTTTATTTCTTAAAACCAAAACAGCATGCTGATGCAATTCCTGGCCGATGTGCAAGCGGACGGACATAGAATAAAGCGAATACGATCAGATGGTGGCCTCGAATTTTATAACGAGGAAGTAAAAAGTCTTCTTTTAAAACATAACATAAAGCACGAGATAACGACACCAAGAGCTCCTGAGCAGAACGGTTTTATAGAGCGGCAAAACAGGACCGTCGTTGAAAGTGCTAAGGCAATGATTCATAACAGGCAGCTACCAATATACTTATGGGCTGATGCGAGTCATACGGCAGTTTATATTAAAAATAGGACAGCTTCCGACGTTATAGGTGGGTGTACTCCTTATGAAAAATGGTTCGGTGAAAAGCCATCTGTGGCACATATTCGAGTTTTTGGCAGCGACGCATACATTCATATTCCAAAGGAAGAGCGCACAAAGTGGGAAAAAAATTCAATTAAAGGCATTTTGGTCGGCTACAATACGGAAAGTAAAGCTTACAGAGTTTTTGATAAAACAAAGAGGCGAGTTTTTATCCGACGTGATGTCATTTTTAATGAGAAGCGTGTTAGCAAAAATGAATTTTTAGAATCCAACCAAAGCCGTGATCAAACTCAGAACGTTCCTCATTCACCAGTTGCAGCTGAAACAGAGAAGCCACGAAAACAAGCAGAACAATTGACACGCAGTCCTTATACGTTAAGAAGCGCATCGAAAACACAAAAAGCTACTGAAGAGGCTAAAGAAACTTTTGCTGAATTGTGTGTAGCATGCGTTGAGCGATCAATGACGAAATAAAATCTCTTCAAAAGAACAATACATGGATTTTAGTTCCGCGAACAAGCGATATGCACGTTATTACCAACCGGTGGATTTTTAAGAAGAAATTCAAGTCAAATGGCGAAATCGACAAATTCAAAGCACGTTTGGTTGTGAGAGGATGCTCTCAAAATCAAGGAATTGACAATGATGAAATCTACGCTCCTGTCGTAAGGTATGATTCTGTTAGAACGGTATTAGCTATAGCTGCATCGCAAGGTATGAATATCCTACAATTTGACGTCAAAACGGCATTTCTACATGGAAATCTAGAAGAGACGATATACATGGAGCAGCCCAGAGGATTTGGTCAAGACGATCGAGTATGCTTACTAAAGAAAAGCTTGTATGGGCTTAAACAAGCTTCACGGCAGTGGAATAAGCGCATCGTGAAATTTCTCACAGATTTTGGGTTTAAGCAGTCATGGGCCGATCAGTGTGTTTTTATTTACAAAGAAAACAACAGTGTAATATATTTACTCCTATATGTAGACGACGGGCTTATTTGCGGTAACAATTCCAATATAGTTAACAGATTGCTACACGAACTTCACACTGAATTTGAAATAACGCAACGCAAAGCAGAATTTTTTGTTGGACTTCAAATGCATATCGATAAGGAGAAAAATGCATTAAAAATTTTTAAACGCGTCTACGCTGAAAAAGTCTTAGAGCGATTTAACCATCTTAACTGTTTTTCTGTGTCTACGCCTGGTGAAGTGGCAGACATTTTTCAAAAGATTATGCAAACACCAACAATAACAACAATTTTCCATATCGCGAAGCCATTGGATCTCTTATGTATTTGATGATATGTACTAGACCTGATATCGCTTATATAATTGGCATATTGAGCAGATACTTGGAGATGCCAGCGCAATCACACTGGCTAGGGGTTAAAAGAGTTTTTAAATATCTCAAAGGTACTTTAGATTATGGCATTCATTTTAATATGGGTTCTGAATCTTTTCAGTTGAAGATGTTCTCTGATGCTGATTGGGGTGGTGATGTAGACACAAGACGTAGTATTACAGGTTATGCTGCATTTCTCAATGGTGGTCCAATCCTTTGGAGCTCAAGAAAACAAACCGTTACTGCTACTTCAACAACTGAAGCAGAATTTGTTGCCCTGTGTGATGCAACAAAAGCTGCTAAATGGCTAAGGCGGCTTTTGCTCGAGTGCGGTCATGAACAGCGTTTGCCAACTCTTATGTTCAGCGATAACCAACGTGCGATCACTTTGGTCAAAAGTCCTGAATAAGCAAAGAGGACAAAGCACATCGATATTAAATACTTCTACACTTGCGACATGCAGAACCAGGGTGAAATTGATGTAAAGTATCTGGCGACGAACGAACAATTAGCTGACATTTTTACTAAACCTTTAAGTAGAGAAAAATTTATATTCTTAGTTCAAGATTTTGTACACACATAAATTAAACTCTTTGTAACTTCAGAAAGCGAGAGGGTGTGTTAAGATATACACTTTCTGAGTTATTTTAAATTAATATGGCATCGTTGTCATGTCTTCATCATTGCCAGCTGTTTTTGTAATATGGCTCTTCTTCTTTAATTTTGTTTTATATGCTTCCCTTCCGTTTTTGCTCGCCTTTTGTTCAGACGTGTTTTTTGCATTTTTCAATATATTTAATCCTGAATAATATATCACATCTTTTAAATTAAATCGTTTATAATAAACTAAAAAATATTTCATATAAACAACATTTTTGTGTTTTCACATTATGAAGTTACTTGAAAGCAAATAAAACATTTATATGTTTTTTAGAATACTTTATTCTTTCCTGTTTTTTTAAAATCAAGTAAATTTAAAGTTGCTTGGTTTTGTTGTATAATATCAATTAAACACAATTGCTTAGAAAATAAGTTGAACATTTGTTACAATTTTAATTTGCAAGTAATTTAGGGAGTATTGAAAAAAAAATTCACAAGTATCTTATTAAGTAAATTATATATAAATCTATTCATTAAACTCAATAAAAAATCTTTTGTCACTATTTTTAAAAAAATTAATAGAACATATAAATAAATTCATGAATGTTGGTATTTAGTCATGGCTTGTAAAACCAATAAAAAGATCCTCAGAATCTGCACATTCCTTAAAATCTTCCCAAAAATTAATTTTTTGTGTTATCATGTATTAAAGGAATAAATTTATCTATAATATTTTATTTTATTTTATTTATTTATTTATTTCAACACATCAGTACAATAAGAACAAGTTCTTTTTCTGTACAAAGACAATAGCTTAAGCAATGAGTAGGTTTATGTTTTAAATAAAGTATTACATATTAATTAAGATATATTAAAATTATAACTTAAGAATACTTAAGCTATCATAACTTAAATATACTATTAAATATCTATTAAATATAGAAGAAAAAGAAGAGGGAAGAAAAAACAGAATTACATAAATACAAAGAAAAAAAAAATTAAAAATTAAAGAAGAAATCTGGTTTCTTATCTAATTAGGTATAAGTATAGTTAGTTTTAGGAAAAGTGTTTTAAAACGGCCTGCCTAAAGCCACACTTGCTATCCATACATTTGATTACGTTGGGTAAACTATTCCATAATCTAATAGCATTAATGAAAAAAAACCTGGTCGAGTTCAGATACTTCCAGTTAGGTATTATCATAATATTGCTTCTTGTCGACTAACAAAATTGTAGTTTTACAAAGAGATATCCAGGAGTTTTGGTATAAATAAGTTTATGCAAAAAGATGCAATTACGAGCATTGAGGTAACTAATGATGTCACAACCAAGAATACTTTTCTTAAATTGCGTTATGTGGTCAAATCTAAGAAGGTTAAAGACATACCGAGTAGCGTGGTTAAACGCAACTTGCAGTTTGTGTTCAGATCGTGAATCTAGCCTACTATAAATGAGTTCCGAATATGTTATAACAGGAACGATAAGTTGAATCACAAGCTTGCGCCTGGTTTCCACAGGAGTAAACTCTGCTGTCATTTTAAGATTACGCAGGATAAAGTAAATGGTGCGCACCGTGCTATTGATATGATCTGTGCATGTTAAGGACGAGTTAATGTGATACCCAAGACTTTTTACATTGTTAACTAATTTTAATTTCTTGTCACCTATAAACAAGTCTGGAATATCGTCGGAGAAAATTTTGTTTTTGCTTATAGGCAGCACATAAGACTTGAGGGCGTTTAATGTAAGCCCATTTTTTATGGCCCATTCACTTATACTACTTAAATCTTCATTTAGCCTGCAGCTTAAATCATCCAAGAGACCAGTCCTGCGAGAGAGATGTAATTGCACATCATCAGCAAAGGCATGCATAGAGGCGTATTTACAGATGGAAAAAATATCATTGATAAAGATTGAAAACAGTAAGGGACCAAGAACTGAGCCTTGAGGCACTCCACTGCATACCGGCTTAAGTTGTGAACATTTATAACCAACACAAACTTTTTGTACTCTGTTAGACAAAAAACACCTTAAGAGGTCAACAGCATTATTACAAAAACCATACCTGCACCCAAGCTTTTGACAGAGTAAGGAGTGATTGACAGTGTCAAATGCTTTGGAGAAATCCAACATGCAAAGCAGGATAGTTAAGCCTTCATCATATGGTGTTCGTGTGTCGTCTATTACTTTTAGAGTAGTAGTTGAGCAACTATGCCCACAACGGAAGCCAGATTGTAGTGGAGATAAGAGGCTATTAGCAGTTAGATAATCAGAAATCTGACCGGCCATAATTGCTTCGAAGACCTTCGATAGAGATGATAAAATACTAATCGGTCTAAAATCTTTAGGTTCACACGCAGATGGTTTTTTTGCGACAGGCAATACTTTTGCTATTTTCCAGAGCTGAGGAAAAGATGACGTTGTGAAGCAATGATTTATAATGTGCGTAAGCGGGCCAACTACGTGAGGTAGAATTAGTTTAATAAACTTAATCGAAACCCCATCTTCACCAATGGCATTTCATTTAACATTCATAATGCGTTTAAAGACCTCATATTCGCTTACAGTGGAAAACTGGAAGTTAGGTTGCACCAGCATATTTGGTAATTCCTCAAAACTACCAACACTCTGGTTATTACTTAAGAAGGAATCATTTAGAACATCAGGGTCCAGAAGACACTCAGCTACTGTTTTATTAGCAATACCAAGATTTTTAATGTTTCTCCAAAGCACCTTTGATGGAAGCGAAGCTTTTAGTTTGCTTGAGAAATACCTTTTTTTGGCTTGCCTAGTTATTATAACTGAAGCATTCCGTGCCACCCTGTAGTTTTCCCATTTTTCTGTTGTAGGATTATTCTTCCAGATTCTGTGCAGCTTATTTCGTTTTTTTATGGAATTCAATACAACTGTTGAATACCAGGGGCACGAGACATTTTTAATAACAACTGTCCGGGTAGGAACATGTCTAGCAAAAAGGTTGTTAAGCTTGTTTGAAAAAGATGTAACTTTTTCATCCACACTCACACAGAACCAGATTTCATTCCAGTAGGTGAGGCAGGCATCATAGTTTAGGGCCTGGAGATCAATGGATTTGAAGTCCGAATAGGAAATAACTTTTGAGGTAGCGGTTGGAGTTAGATTTATGTCGAAGGTACAAAAAATTAAATCATGGTCAGAGAGGAAGTAAATTTGATCGAACAATAAGACTGATGTACTATCCGAGACAATAAAGTAGTCAAGGAGACTAGGAACATCATTATTACAGAATCGCGTGGGCATAATTTCGTTCACAATTGACAGACCGACAGACGACACATTATCATACAAAGATTTAGACGCATTATCAAGACATAAAAGGTTAACATTAAAGTCTCCACATAAAATAAAGAAATTATAATCAATCACAAATTCAGAAAGCTCAGTGAAGAAAGAGTTTAAGCTATGCATTTTATTGGGATTGTAAACGCAAGATAAAAAGATCTTTGTGGAGTTATCTGACACACAAAGATTAATATATTCGATGCTACCCTCATTAGATTTATTCACAACTTGAGCTTTCAAATTGCTGCGACAGTAAATGGCGACCCCGCCTCCTCTCCTATTCCGCCTATCATTTCTGAATAAATTAAAGTTATTAATTGCATAGGATGAATCATTCACCTCAGGACAGAACCAGGTTTCGGACACACATATCACGTCAATAGAAGATTCCTCAAATACAAATTTTATGTAATCCAGCTTGCTGGAATTTAGACTCCTAGCATTAAAATGCACTACTTTAAGGCCAGAGTATCTTTTACAAAGAACATTTATAAGTGATTTATTATTTTCATTAATGCCATGCAGATAACTATGTGTACTAATCATTAAAGAAAAAACAGGCAAAGGGAACTATAGGCAAGCAATAACACTTAAAAACATAAACAAAAGGTAAGTTTATATACGAATTAGAACCAAGTAACCAGATATCTGTACATACGTTGTCACTAATAACATAGAATATAGGTAAAGGGGAGGAACAGAGATAGATAGTAAAGAAAAGAGGTAAAGTAATTTTAATCGCGCTACATATTGTTATCATCTTCAACATTTTCATTCAGCTCACCCGCAACGATAGCAGCCAGTTGGTCTAAATCGTCTACTAAAACGCTTTCTCCATTTTCATACCTCTTGATAAAAACATGCCCTCTCCTAGCATAGGCAGAAAACAGCTGATTATTTCGCCTGAGTTTAATGGCACTCTGGAGGAGTTGGCGACTGCGCTGTGTTAGGCTCTCATTGATGTATATGCTGGAGTTTGAATTGAGTCCCAGGTCACTCAGAGCAAGATCCCTACGGCTATTTCTTCGGTAAGGAGCAGCCGAACGAAGAACTGCATCTCTTTCAGAAGAGTTGGAAAATTTGATTACTATAGGAGTATACCTCATTCCTCGCTTATTGTTGTTTTTATTTTTCACGCGAAACACATTCCTGAGTGATGGAGGTCTGCAGCCAATGGTGAAACATAGCTTGTTGAACATCGATGTCAAGCTCTCTTCGTTACTCATTGGTACTCCAAAGATCACGGCATCCGCAGCAACTTCTTTTTGCTCAAACTCAATAACAGTTTTTTTAAGAGCACTCATCTCGGCTCTTAGCGTAGTAACATCAGCTGCTTCAGCACCACACTCAGCCTTACCAACACGCACCACAACGTCAGCCAATGCGTCGCTCACGCCGTTTAGTTTTCCAGTCCACCTTTTATCACTCTCTTCTTGCTTCCGTTGAACACACTCAATTTTATCAACGCGCACTACAACATCAGCTAATGCGCCGCTCACGCTACTTATCTTTTCAGCCCATATTTTCTCCATTTCTTCGATTTTAAGAGTAAACTCTTTGCGGAGTTGACTGAGTTCGCTCTGCATGTTGCTGACTAGCGTTTCCGTTTGTCGTTTGAGTCGGTCATCCAGTTGATCAAGAGTTAGAGATGAGTTATTAGTCATCGGTGATCCAGACTGCGTGGGTGTTGAAAGCAAATTTTTTGAGCTCAAAGTTTTTGCTCTGGTGGTCCTGGTGTTGGTTTGCAGCGCTGGATTATTTGGCGGGAACAAGTTTCACTGATATTTCGTTCTTAAACAGTAATAAAAATTGCTAAAAAAACAGTGTCAAGAGATGTAGAAAGTTTTCCAGTAAAGCACAATAAAGAATACACGCAATATTATATATTAACAGCACTTCGCTGCAATTTGGCTAGGTTATTACTTAGAAAAGCTAACTAACGACGAGCAAGCAAAAAAACACGTCTATTCGCTGCTAAACATAACTAAGATTCATAAAACATAAAAAAGATATCCTTCTTTTTAGATGGGATTTTCACGATTTCCTTTAATTGTATTTGAAAATTTCAGAAGATCTTTTTGATGAACTAATGTGCATTCAAAAAGCTTTGCATCGGTTTCGAAGGAAGTTTTATAAAAAATTACAATAATCTTTTTCGAGTTCTTCTGAAAAATTTGCATTACATTTTTTTCGGCAATTGCTGTATGCTGGATGCAATAATCTTTTCTTTGTAGCACGATTGAAAACGAATGTTTGAGGATCCTTTGTAGTACGATTAGAACAGATTGTTTGAGAATCTTCAGATCGAGTATCCATGAAATGATTGTCCATGAACTCCTCTTCGTCACTTTTTTTCATTTTGTGGATCAAAATCAGGATCATAGTACGACGATGAAGGACTAAAATCAATTTTACTTTCTCCGTTATTATCGCAAAAATCACTGGAGAGTATACTAATATTTTTGTAATAATTTCCAAAAAAAAAAAAATTAAAGGAACTTATAATGATACTTGGTTTTGATAGATAATTACTAACAAATTTTCAAATTAATCGAAATTTTTTTCAAGTGACGACATTGTACGCTGTTTTTTATTATATTCGATACGTTTGAAGAAAAAGATGTGACTAAGAAAAAATTTTCAATAAATTTTGGAAATAATTTTTCGATTGCGGTATTTTGAAGTGCATTTTTTCGCATAAAATTTTACTTCATTTAAGTAAAGTGCTGAAAAGTACTGAAAAGTTCTTGGTTTTGTTGTAACCCATTTTAATCTAATCAAGGCATTTCAAGTTACTTGTTTTATTTTGCTTTAATATTAGTGTTTAGAAATTAGATAGGCAAAATTGGATTGAAGTTTCTGTAGACTTTTTGCTCAAGATTTTAAAACATCATAGAACAACAAGCACTAGACAACAAGGTGTCATTGGCCAGTTATATTATTATAAATACAATACAAATCGTTCTAGCATGGTTGAAGAAAAAATATACAACCAGCATGGAACGGCCGAAAGATGAGTTGACATTCACCAAGCATGTTCGATTAGATTAAGTGAGGAGGTCCAAACAGGTTCAGGTCCATTCAGATTATATGTAGTTTTGTATCCATCACCAAGCGAAAATTGTGTTAATACAGACTCAGCGGCGATACTGCAGATATTCTAAAATTTTAAGTTTAATTGAGTACATGGATTCATTTAATGTTATAACATCTGAAACGGAATTAAAGTCTCCGCAAGCGATTCTTAGTGGTTCATTTTGTAAGTAATTAGTTCTACAAAAGTTCATAAAAAGTAGCTCAAAAGATCTTCTAGGTCGAAGAGGAACATTAAAGTAAATTTTACTCAGTAAATATGGACTGTCGACATATCCATGTAAGAGTTTTAAAATCCAACTAACATTTAACATAGTTATCCTATTTTTTAAAGAAGGCAGATTAATTAGCTGTAATCGATATTCATAAGAAGGTAAATTAAAGTTTGAATTAAAATATAGATCACGTAAGCAGAACAGAAGAAATTGCTTTTGAACAGATTCTATATCATCAATGTAACACCCATAACGAGGGCACCAAACAATTGACGCGTATTCTGGAATGGGCCTTACTAGCGATGTGAATAAGGTTTTAGTTATATGTAAAAGGATCATTAAACTCTTTGGACCATCGTTTAATAAATCCTAGAGTACTATTAGCTCTGCTGATTGCTTTATTAATGTGAATGTGAAAGCGAAGTTTGGTGTCCATAGTTACACCGAGATCATAGAAAACCTCCAAAAACTCAAGTGTATAGTCACCTATTTTGTAATTAGTTCGAGAAGGTTGTCTTCGAGAAAAAGTCATTTGTTTGCACTTCCCCAAGTTGAGCTTCATGCAATTAATTTCGCACCAGTTACAAAGATGGTCAAGATCAGTTTGTAGCAATAAAGAGTGTTGCACATCTTTGTATGCCAGAAAAAGTTTAATCATCAGCGTATAGCAAGATATTGCTATGCTTTACTACAGATGGAAGATCATTTACATAAAGTAAAAACAATAAAGGACCAAGATGACTTCCTTGAGGTACCCCAGAAGTAACAAGAAACTCATCTGACTTTATGAAGTTAAATATAACGCTTTGTGTTCTATTTAATAAATATCATTCGATCCACCGCACTGAATGCGTTGGAAAACCAAGAAGTGACAGTTTTATAACTAAAAGCTTAAGATTTACAACATCAAAGGCTTTACTAAAGTCTGTATAAATAACATCTGTTTGAAGACCTTTTCCAAAATTCTCAATAGTTTTAGATGTATATTCTAGGAGATTAGTAACAGTAGATTTTCCAGATAAGAATCCATGTTGAAAAGAAGATATTAAAGATTTAACGCTATGTGATAGTTGTGAGGTTACAATAGCCTCAAAAAGCTTAGGAAGGGCGCTGAGCTTTGCAATTCCCCGATAGTTGTCTATCAAAGACCTATTGCCAGATTTATGCAGCGGAATAATAAAAGAAGATTTCCATGCCACTGGAAAATAGCAAGATTGCAACGATGCAGTAAAAAGCATAGTAATTGGAACTACAAGTTCTTCACAGCAATATTTCAATATACAAGAAGGTATATTGTAAGGACCGCTTTTATAAGATGTCTTAAGATTTTTCAAGTAGGTTGAAACAGTGTTAATATCAATTATTGGAGAACAAATATCGCCAGGTTGCAGATTTAAAGAATAATTTAAACTATCGTAAGAAGCAGATGAATAGGTAGTCCTAAAAAAATCTGCAAAAAGGTTACATATAGTAATATCAACATCCGACTCAAATGTTTTATATTTCATAAAAGATGGATATGAATTTATCTTTCGTTTAGTATTAACGAAGTTCCAAAATGACTTTGCATCAGACTTGATGTTTAATTTATAAACATATTTATTTATATTTTAATTTTGTATTTTTTATAATATTTTGATTTTAAGTTTCTCAGATTTTTCAGTTCTTTGGTATACCAGATATTAGAGAGGCTTTTCTCTGAGGAACTGAAGTTGAAAAGCAATTATTAAGAGTATAGTCAAAAGCAAACACGGCAGAATCAAGGGTTTGTGGCAATATTCTTGTAGTATTGATATTAAGTAGTGATGACCAGTTGAAAATTGACAAATTATTTCTTAAAATTACATAATTTGTTCTTTTAAAGTTGAACTCTGAGGGAGGATTCAAACGATTTGATATAGATTGTTTGGGAAAATTTAGAGTGATTTCAACAGTCGGATGGTGTAAGTCGTCCGGATACACAAGTGGATCAGACCTATTAACTGAAACAATATTACTATCATCAAAAAATATAAGGTCTAACAAACGGTTATTTCTATTATGATTGTTGATTTGAAAAAGTCCTTGACTCAAAAGCTCATTTAAAAATGAGTTAACAGATGATTGTTCTGAAGACGGCAGGAACACTGCAGAATTTTCAGCACAACGGTTCCAAGAAACATTAGGAAGGTTGAAGTCACCAGTTATTAAAATGTGGTCGTGAGGCTGAAGTTGTGAGCAAATTTTACCAATCGACAATAGATGTTTCCCATACACCTCGACATTGGAAGCAGGAGGAATATACGAACATGTAATATAAATTCTCAAAGAACCAAACTTCACAAGAACATAGCAAAATTCAATATCTAAATACTCAGATATTATTATTTCTTGTAAGAAGTGTGAAGACTGAACGGCAATAAAAACGCCACCCCCATTGCAAAAATTACCAGCAATAGCGTTTCTATCTTTACGGTATTTATTAAAATTGTTAGACAGAATTTCAGTATTTAAAATATTAGGTTTAAGCCAAGTCTCACTGAAAGCAATAATGTCAAAGTGAAGATTATGGCTTAAAATGAACAAATCTGTCAACTTGGTATTTAAACCTCGGACATTCTGGTATACGACTAAGAACTGATGGCAACAATCTAGTTTTTTGAGTTAGTGGTGTGGGAAGGTAAAGTAGCTAAAGACATTTTAGGAGGTGATCTAGGAATAAATTCATGAACCACGGTATTTTCAGGCCAAAAACGTTGATCCATGACTTTACCAAAGAGATCACCTGGTAAATTAATTCTAAAAAAAGAAGAGAACCGCTCATATGAAAACTTGAATTTGTGAACCGAAATGTTCTTATTAACAAGTTTCAACTTTGAGTTTATGTGATGTAAAACATCTTCTTCAGATGTATCAGGAGCAAAGCGTGAGGCAAATACTCAAAGCGTGAGGCAAAAACTTATCTAATTGTTTCAGTTTCTGAAAAGCGTCTATGCACTGTGGGTCTTGTTTATTGATTTTAGTATTCTTCTTTAAATATTTAGTCATTCCGTGAGCTACTTTGGCATAATCCTTTACGAACTTTCTATAATAACCGGTAATTCCTAAGAATGACTTGATTTGTTTTGTTGTTTCAGGGAGTTTTAACTTTTGAATGTTTTCAATTTTACTCTCATTCGGTTTTACTCCTACTGTTGTTAAAATATGCCCTAAGTAATCGGTTTCTTTTGCAAAAAATTCGCACTTATCTACTTGAATTTTTAAATTATGTTGTCTCAATTTATTAAAAATTTTCTCAATGCTTTCCAAATGCTCTTCTAATGAAGTGCTGAAAATAAGTATGTCATCAAGGTAGACAACACATATTTTATTTATAAATTCCCTAAGGACCGAATTTATTAATCTTTGGAACGTAGCTGGAGCATTTTGAGTCCAAATGGCATTCTCGTAAACTCGTAATGCCCAAGAGGAGTAGAAAATGCTATCTTTTGTCTATTGCATTCTTTTATTAGCACCTGATGAAACCCTTTTGCTAAATCTAATGTTGTAAATTATTGACACCTTCATAACTTTTCTAATATATTTTCAATATTTGGGATAGGACATTTATCGCTTATAGTTTCTTCATTTAATTTCTTATAGTCGATAACGATTCGCTATTTCTTTGTCCTTGAATTGTCTGCTTTCTTTGGAACGATCCAAAGAGGTGAGTTATACACGCAGAAAAAAAAAACGTTTATCGCCAGTTTGCTGCAAACGAACTTCGTTTGTTGTGCTTCAATTCATTTTTTGTAAACGTTTGAACAGTTGGCATAATAATGGTTAGTTGCGGGAAACACGTTATTTAGTTGCAAGAAATTAATTTTGTTTGTCATAAACGGCAGTGATTTTTAAATTGCAGCAACCGAAAAATTTGTTTTTTCCAACTGAAAACTTCGTTTGCAGGAAAAAAAATTAATTTGTTATAAGCGAATAGTTCTCAACTGACAAAAAAAGTTACTTGATTTCGGTGATGAAAAGTGTTTAATATTTGCCATCAACGAAAAGGAAGTATTTTAAGAGTGTGAACAAACAGACACACAATTGTGAATCACAAGCGCAGTCACACAACTGCTACACAGCTCGCTTTCGTTGATGACAAATGTTAAATATTTGCCATAAACGAAAAAAACAAGAATGTGTTATAGCTTAAGTAAATCAAAAATTCATTCTAGACAATATCCCACAATAGCTCAATGGAAGCATGCTAGACTGTCACGCGGAAGACGTGGGTTCGATTCTTGGCTGTGTAAGTATCAAAAATTTTAATTTAATTATTGAAATTCTAATTCTGTTTCATTAACTGCTCCGTCAAAAATAACCGTCAAAATAAGAATAATAAAAATATTAATTAAAAACATTAATAAAAAAAAAATACATTTGGTGTTCCTGTTGGGAATTGATCACAGGTCACTCAAGTTCCTAGACTCGAACGCCAGCACGCTCGGCTAAACTTGAACTTCCAAAACAATGATAAAATTTCATTAAGTTCGATGTTTTTTCGTTTCAAGCAATAATATTTTTAAGTTGATGACAACTGAATACTCGTTTGCAGCAAATGCAGTTCGCAAACGAAGTATAGTTGGTGAATTTTTCAGTTACGATAAACGAAAAATTTCTTTGCGTGTATGGTGAATTACTTTCTGTTATTATTCTCTGTTCTATTTATTATTTCTTTTATTTGTTTATTAATT